>JAAGNO010010225.1:11972-23288 GCA_033439905.1 Ceryle rudis
AATAGTTACATTCTCAGACAATGTTAAGTTCACCTGTCTTTAGAAATACTAAATAAGTTAAATTTTTCAAGTAGTAAGTACTTTACGAAGTAGAAAACAAATTTTAGTTATTTTAGGTTCTACTTCAATGATCCCACAGACAGCAAAACACTATTGATGTATCTACAGACAATCACGGTATTACCGGAAGTACAGCACTTTGCAATCACAGCCATAGTCCTTCCAAAAGTACTTCAGGACCAGATCACTACAGGCTCTCCTGGCACTCCAGTTAAGTCCAAAGGACAAAGGTCAACTCTGCTAAGAGAAACCTTAACTATCCCACCATCAGTTTCCCTCCTTTAACAAGCTTTCTCAGGGACAACAAAGAATGAGGAAGGTTAGCTCTGACTTAGTGTCAACCCTGCACAACTCAAATTGGGCCTATATGTGTTGCACTTTAGCCAGCTAATGGGCTTGACACCACCAGGCACATAACAAAGACCACCATGATTTTCAGAAGGCTCTGCAATGCCCAGGCAGTAAGCACAGGTAGGCTCAACCTACTCCTGCAGAGCTGCACAGGTGTCTCCACCATGCTTTTGAGTGCTATGGCTTGTAGGAGCATTAATTAGGTGGACACATGCATGGCACAAGCATACACACAATGACAACAGCTTGAGCTGAGGAATAGTTCAGGCAAAAATTCACAAGAGCTAGCTTGGGCTCAAGTCAGAACACCAGGAAGCAAGGACTGCACATCCTGAAACAGTTCTCTGCAAGACCCAGACTGATACCACATCATTTGTCAACCTGCTTGGACAGCAATTCACTCACTGTTTGCAACTACACTTCTGAACATAGTCACATCAATGCTTCTAGACCCCAACATGCAGATGACTCAAAGAATGCCAGTGGTCTCTCCCACTGTTGCTGATCAGCAATTTCATTATACACTACTCTCCAAAATAGAAAAACTAATCTTAGAAATTAACCTCAGATCTGAGAACAGCAGGTTCCCAATGAACCAGTGGAAACCTCTTGTAGGCAAGTCAGCCAAAAGGCAAATAACACTAAAAATGCTGCACACCCCATATCAACTATCAACTACATTATCTAGTTAGAAAGCATAATAATGTTAAAGAGGGAAAATCTCTAAAGAGAGTAAAAATAAAATACACAGGTGACATATTTGCTCTGTTTGTGCTTTCTAAATGTCAAGCTTCTCCCCACACATAGACATTCAGGCATTCATACAACTAGACAGTAACTAAAAAACTATGCTCTCTTTATAGTAAGAACAAGTAAAGTCAAAGGGTTTAATTCCAAAACTGTGAAGAATGAAACTAATGTTCCACAACCCACCTCTGTCTTAGGGAAGTTTATGCATTTTGAACAAGAGCCTTTGAATCATTTAAAGTAAACCAAAAAAATGAGTAAGGATTCCTCTGTGTTTGCAAACTGGATTAAAACATAATATGGTCCTGTATTTCATCCTTATCCTTTCTTCTTTAGCTTTTCTTTTTGACTGCACTTACAAGGTTAAGTAATACTTACTCTAATAATCTAAGGTAACCACAAAGTCTGTAAAACATGGCATAAAATAATGGCAATTCATTTCTTATTTAATGCCCTCAAACACTTGTACTACAAACTATTGAGCTAAACTATAGTACAAAAAAGAACCGTTCAAATTGTTACTGGAAAACTACATCTTGTTTTACAATGGTTTGCAGAAGCCAATGAAGCTGTTTGGCTAGTAAGCCTTGGTTGTTGGGCAGCTATGAAAAACAGAAGTATTTAAGAGCGATCTATTCATTTATGGTTGTAGTACTTCATAAAACTCACTCAGAGACAAACAAATGCCTCACAAGTGGAATGCAACACACGGAAGCAGGTCACTTTTCTATTGCTCTCGGCAGTTGTTCTAGATGAGAATGGGATAATCTAGTTGATGTTACCGTGTTTGATTTTATTTCACCCTTACTTTGTCAACTCTGCCTTGTCTCAGCCACCTTACTCTTCAATTTCCTTCCTGCAATCAGGCTTTTGTCTTCAACAGTCATTTCACAGTTAGCAGGTATCTTAGCTACCCTCCATTACATCACACACCTTAATGACGCCACAGCCCACTTTTTAATTCTTTTGCCTGTCCATGTCACTCCTTTGTTTATTTATTTCCAACTACCTTTTCACACACCTCCGAGTGGAACAACATTCATATTTCAATAAATCTTTGCCTACTGAGTTACATGCACAGAAGATATACCAACGGTGCCACCTTATGTGAAAGAATCTAGTGAGTTTTCAACCCAGCTTGTGCTCTAATATTAACAGTCTAAAGACAAACTTTGTCAGACCATGCATCAGGACCCTAGGGGCACTAACAGGTCTTAATAAACACCCATGAATTTAACTCACCCTCCATGAACACTCCCTGCCTGGGTCCCTGGAGTTTCATTTAAGGTCAAATCTGGGTCTTCAGCCCCTGCCTGAATTACATCATTAAGTGTACAAGTCTCCAGCCCTGTCTCTGGCTCCTGTCTCAATGCCTGGCTAAACCGTCAACCCAAGCTGCAGCATGACTCAAGTCCCATTCAGACCCTCCTGCCTGGATGGACTTCAGACACATGTTGCAGCTTGTCTCCAAACTCATCTCTGGTACTTGTCTCTGCTGCTCCTGACTCAACTTCCTTGTCATACCTTGCTCACGAGTTTGCTGCATCTGGGACTGCTTATGGACCTTATTAGCAGCATCCATCTCTCCTCGTGTAGAGATGCTGTGGGACTGTGCCCTGCTCAGTGAGGGAATTGTTCCTGCTGGGATCACCCTCAGCTTTCAGCTTGCCTTACCTTCAGGAGCAGCCAGCCCTTGCCGCTCCGTAACACTTTGCTAGTTGTTAATTCCTATACAAATCAGTTTTGTCCAGTGTATGCAATATATTTGCTCTTGTTTTTCCAATCAAATACTTTGCAATCAAAGGACAGGACTTAACTTTTTGTAGTGTCTCTATAATGACCAATCTTAAATCTTGTATTTCAAAGAAAGATAGTAACCACACAGGTTTTTTTGTTGTGGGTTCCAGTGTGATTAATTAGCTTCTACAATACATACCTGTTTTTTAGCTTAAAACAATGTTTGGCTGCAATGTAAGCAACTTATGCATGTGTCTACAACAGAAGTTTTTAAAAAAATTATCACATCAAAACTTAACTGCTATTCCACACACAAGTGCAAGTAACAATTATATGGCACTAGTTTAGAATAAAACGTCCTTTCTTCTAGAAAGTACTGTATTGGCATCTGCAGTCCTGGGACAATGATTCTTTCAATTGATGAAGGGTAAATTATTGCATGTTACAAGAGTAATGTAATGAAACTGCCAAGCTACTTAAGTCTACTTTAAAAGAAACCTTGAGTGCCCTGTTCTGTAATTATCTTACTTTATGTCCTTTCCATTTACTTCCAATTATTAATGTAAACACACCTTACAAGCATCTTTGAGAATAAAAATAACCTCATCAGCTACGCTATTTGTGTGTTCTCTTGTACCAATACAGTGACCCTCTCCTTATCCACTGGTACTATTTCTTCCTTTTGCTATGCTCTTTTCATTTCTTACTATCTGAGCAGCTATTAG
Source organism: Ceryle rudis (assembly GCA_033439905.1). Taxonomy (NCBI): domain Eukaryota; kingdom Metazoa; phylum Chordata; class Aves; order Coraciiformes; family Cerylidae; genus Ceryle; species Ceryle rudis. The sequence continues at coordinate 15,593 of JAAGNO010010225.1, forward strand.
CTCTCTGAAAGGAGACTGCTAGCCTTGCTATTGCTCACTCTTTTCTAAAGTGGAATAAACCCTTAAGGCAAAATTGGTGCTTTCAAATGCAAACCCTATTCTTGAATTCTAGTTTAGACAACAACATTCAGATTATATTTCTCTGGTAGGCACAATCAGCACTGACATATGACAAAACACTGCTGCAGAATTTCCCTTCAGATAACTTAAGCAGCACATACAAATACTCCTCGAATCCACGATAGAATAGTAAAAGCTACTGCATGAAGAGTTCTGCAGTTTTTTGTTTCATTTAAAATATAGTGGTTCTACCAAAGTAGCAAGCCACTTGTTTATTCCTCGGTCTTCAAATAGCCACAAAATAAATCTCTGGTTTTGTAATGAAAGAGGGTACTTCTGAATACTGTTAACATCAGATGCAATATCCATAAAAATCTCTACTTAGGTCTACTAAAAAGATGAAAAATTAAGCAGTTATCCTCTGCAACAAAATTTTAGTTTGAACTTTAATACAAATGGCATCATTAGCATTTAGTAGAACGTTACTTCATTAGACTGATAACAAATGACAACAGCGTAAGTATTTAATACATTCATAAAAGATAGGTATTCATAAAAGATAAGTATTCAAATATTTTATATTAAATACATCAAATCTCATTTTTAGAAAATAATGAATAGAAACTGTTTATAAACTCTTCCATGTTAACACTCCAAGAATAAGCAGCTGCAGGAACTGTCTGCCCACACACATTCTGGAGCTGCCTACAGTCTGTCTAGTTGAGTCAAAAGTTAATTTACTTCCTCAACATCAGTCACAGGTCAAGAGAAGATAAGACAGGCAGAAATTAATGCTCCTAGAAATGGCCTGTTAACCAAATAGTACCTAAGTATACAGTTATACTGTAAGGATGTAACTGTAAGGATGTTATCTTAAGATAGTTCAGAAGTATATTTTCTAACACTCCTAGAATCAAATTCTTACAAAAGAATTTTAAAAGCTTATCAAAATTCACTGCATTGTCATGAGAACAAAAACATGGACATGGATAAACAGTCTAAAATAATAAGATCTTACAGTTTACACAAATTTACTGAAACTATTAGTATAAAATATATATATTTTTTAAACAATTTGCAAGTACATTCAAGTTTCTCCACTAACTATAAGCCTCTCAAAATTTCAGTCTCTTACAACAGACAATTTCACCTATGACAGACAGTCTGGCAAACAGCAGAAAAGTCAGCTGCCACCTGGTGAGCTGAGATATCTTCAATTTCTAAGCTTTTCTCAAAATACGGAAAGTTTAATTTCAGGTAACAAAACCCAGTAAAATGCAAACAGACATGGTTCACTCTCACAGAACCAAAACTGCACAAGTACAGTTTTTTCCTGCATCACAAAGAATCACATGAAACACGGTAACTATGAACAAAACTGTGTGTAAGTCCCAGACATTACCTTTGTATCTCCTGAAATTTACCTTATGCTTAACATTGCTTTAAGTAGGCTTAAAGTTGACAAAGTCCCTTAAAGATAAAAAAAAAAAAATAAATTAACAGAAGCCATCATAAAGTTGGGGATGATGAAGAATTATTACCATACTAAGTAGATATTTGTCCATAAAGTAAGTTATACAAAGCAAATATATTGCTGTAAAAGCAATATTGAAAATTCATAATGCAGATAAAAGTTAAAAATATCAACCATATTAATTGTAATTACTCTTTCCAGTCTCACTACTTATGAACATGTGCTTAACCAACAGGTGTGATTTCCCACAGTGCCACATGGAAGACCTACTACATTGGTCTAATATACAGAGAGCTATACATTTGCTTAGCTAATTCCTACTGTTGATTTGACTTGCATTTCTTTCCTTCCAACAAAACCACAAGTATCAGATACTGATTTTGCTTGTGTTTAGTTCTGAGTGAAAGGGCAAAGTAGCAAGCTAATGAAGTAGATGGTATCAATTAAATTCTCAAGTTACGTGAGGTTTTGGAACTCAACTTCTGAATTTCAGTGGTGCATTTTGACAGTGCCTGTTTTTGTAAAGAACAGCTTTGAAAGTGACAGTTCCTATCAGTCAGAAATACAACCCAACCCAACTGGTTTTTGGGCTTTTCCAATCATAAGTAAATATTGCATCAAGTTGAGATGTATAATGGAATAACAAGGTTAATTGACTTATGCTGCTGCTCAAACCTCCATTAAGGCAACATCAAGGTCATTTTTGTAACCAAAAAAAGTAGTTATGTTTCCAGTATGAGTTAAACCTGATGAAAGTATATAGTAAACCACCACCACTAAAGTAAATTTTATTGTTTTGTTAACATAGATTTGAAATTCTATCTGTTAAGAGCGGGCACTCAAATTCCCCTTCTCCATGTATCCATATGGCTTTTCATAATCTATCAATTCCTTTATTTATTTGACAAAAAAAAGTGCTTGAAGTCATGGTAAAAGCTCTATAAACACATTTCTCTCAAACTTTGAGATGCTAAATAGCTGGTATAAGGAAACAGCAACATGAAAACCTTTTCTATAACAAAGTTTGGGGCCTTGTTTTGAAAACAAAGTGTCATTTTCAAAAGCACTGTCAGAAACTATTTTAAATTGTTTAGTTCCCGAAGGAAGGTATTACATCCTTCTGGTTAGTATACTAGTGTCAACGAACTTCACTTCTACCTTCCAAGGCTTGTTTGTTTGTTTTAATTATTTTATTTTAGTGGGGTTTTACACTTTATTCACATCTCCACTCCTCTACAAATCTCTGAAGCAGAGAGATTATTAGGCTCTTAGATTAGCAGATTTATAGAAAAGGTTTCTCTAGCATGTAATACCACTTTTTTTTTTTTTAAAGATATGTGAAACTTCAGGTGGCCTACAGTTCTGAACCCACAATGACTAGTTGCCACAGACATGCTAAAAAAAGCTCTCAGCTGGTCTAATGCAGAGGCAAGCATATCGCTTATTTACTAGTTATCTTTCAAAACATACCTTTAACATCTATCTGCTTGTCTCTGTGGAACTTTCTCTTGATGAAAAGATTGTCATTCCTCCCCTTTTGGGTTTCTAATTCCAAAAGTGAAGGAAACAAATGTAACTAACTGCTTCCCATACTGCCAACCAGGGAAGCCAAAACCAGGAAAACATAAACACCATTCTGGTTCACGAGACTTCATAATAAAGGTACATATCCACAAACAACATACCAGTCATAGGACAATATGCTGTTGTCCTGTCAGCTCTTACAGAACAGAAGCAAGCAGTGATGGACTGGCAACACAGGTAATAAGTACTGCAAAAGGACTCAAGTCAACTGACAACCTTCTTTCAAAAGAGCCAGACATCAGAGTGTCATCAAAGGAGACATGACTACAAAAAAATCACTGATGAAGCTTTCAGTCAGAGTGAACATGCAAGATTTGGCTGTTAGACACTCTTGTTATCCACACAGTCATTATATGAACAGTGTGGACAGTCAAATGGAAGGCATTTAAAATTAATTATACACTCAGACATATGGAATATCCACTTCTCCCAAACTACTGCTTCAGGCTGTTTGTAAGATCAGACAAATGCTCAGCGCTGCCCGCAAGTCTTGTTTTTAAACTTATGCTCATCAAGTGTACAAACTACAGTGGTTTTGATCTTTTTCTTGCCTTGTTATGTCCATTTGTCTCTGCATCTTTCACCTTTGAATCCACTCCAAACCTTCACATCCCCACAATCTTAAGACTGGAAAACTCCCTCGAGTTTTATCCTGCACTTCAGGTTACAGTTGTACTACCGTGTCCTAATTCTGATTCACTGTACTTTCTCTAATATGCATTAAAACCAAAATAGTAGAGATAAAATTTAAAAATTCAAGTTAAATCTATAGCTTAAAAGGGCTTTTTTTCCCCTGTGAATAATCAGAATGAAACTATGTATAACTACCCCTTACACAGCAAGGATGAGACCTCAAAAAACTCTTCCCTCTGGCCTTATCTTGAAATGTTATTCCACGTACTGTTTGCAGATGCAGTTAGCCACTTGAATTAATTCTGATGAAGTCAAAAGCTGCAGAACTATTTTTTTTTTATTAATAAAAACCAAAGCTTCTGATGAGTGTGAACCTGACAACACTACAATACATTATTCTGCACAATATATGAGTAAATAGCAAACATTCATTAGAGCTGGATGAAATTATACCCCTTAATCAAATTTTGGCTGCAGATAACTAAGAGGTAAAATATAAAATAATTAGGTAAGACTGACAAATAAATTACAATTTTTCTCCTGAAGAGGTCTATTTCAGAAAAGCACATTCAACCTAACTTTTAAGATCGTGAAACATTGTCAGATCTTACAGCAAAAAAGCTTGAAAACTGTGATCTAAGCAAAGGACATGCTTCTACTTTCTTTATCAGCTCAAGCCATCTGCTGCTGGTGTACCAGGCTTACCAACAAACAGAATAATGATAAACTCAGAAACCACTGTTTCAATGATTTAAACAAGGCACACAGAACTTCATAAAGATATGAGAAGCATTGCTGCATGTTGTCTTAACTTCAAGCCAATCATCTCCTTATTGCATTACCAGCAACCAGTTCAGAATCATCAAGCAGCTTGGGCATGCATATTTTGAAGTGCTTAAACATATACTGGTAAATTCAATCTTTGTGCTAGAGGATGTGATAATATTTATAAGAAATAAATATAAGTCATAAAAACCAGATTTGGGACTACTGGAAAGTGGTCTTTAGAACTGTTTTCAAAGTCAGAGGGCATGTATATTATTCTGTAATAGAAATTCTGCAAACTGTAGAGCTATCAGAAAAGTTTCTCATACAAAAATATGCAAAAGAAACCCTGCAAATAAAAGTACTGCTTGAAGGTTTTAACTTAAATCCTACAGTGCTCAAACAATAAGCTGTATTACTCTCACAACCTAATTTAGCAAATAACATGAAACTGCAATTAAACCAAGTTGTAGCAAACTTGGCCAAACTTTGTACTCAGATACAGAGTAAACAAAAGCATAGTGCTAAAGTGATGGAAGAATCATCCAAATGCCCTCACAGTTGATAATTCCAGCATCATCTTCAGTCATCTCCTAAGAACAGTGTTAACTTCTATTGTAATTCTAACACCTGTATTTACCTTAATACACACATCTTGCACACTGGTATAGTACATTCTTTCTACAGCTTGACAAATACACAGATTACTCCAATAATAAATAAGACAAAGACTTCAAATATACCCCTAATCTGTTGTATAAAGAAGATACTTGCTTTCACTGTATTTGTGAAAATACTTTTCTGAAAGGAAACCACTATCACAGGATCTGTACATCAAGTTACAAGATATGTCGCAAACTATTGGCTTCTCAAAGAAGTAGGCTTTTGGATAGTTGCTAATCATTATAACGGAAAAACAAGCTTATGTGGTTTGTATTATAAGACCATTCTGTGAGGTAACTAAGTTTCTTTATTCTTTTTTTTCAAAATGAAATGTGAGATACTAAAGCTAGAAATGAGACTTGCGTATTGCCAAGCTCTTAAGGCACCTAGCTGTCTAGTGAAATTTACAATACTGAAGTCATCCACATTTCTGGTAAAATACAAAGGATTATATGGTATATAACAGAGGTATCCACAAAGGAAAACAAACCAAACAACTGCTTTTATAAAGGAATAGAAAGTACAGAAGCAAAAGATACACCTTCTGCTATGCACCTCTAATTTTATTACCTCGCTATGAGCTGCAGGAAGATGTCCTGAATTTAAAACTTAGAGCCCTGAATCTTTTTCTGTAATTATATACCTTGATTCTCCCTTACAAGTAAGGAAACTGTAGAGGCCGCTTAACAGTACTTTTCTTATAAAACAGTCACTGTGAAGAGGAAAGGTGTAAGTTTCAGCACCTACTTAAGAAAATAATCAATTACTTAAAAAAAATAATTAAGCAATGACAGCCTTAACTGTTCCTTCATACTGCCAAAACTATCTTATTCTGAAATGCCTTTTCCTTTTTCCAAGGAAAATTCTATTCTCAGTCTTCCAGCATTCAGTGATTGCAGAGATGTGTATAACCTTTTAAATCTTTAAGAGAGACACATAGTGCTTCTCCCTGCCTCTTCTCCAAGAAACCTGCAAATTTACAATCAGGCCACTTTCCTACAAAATCTGAAGTGTTAAGTTCTAGTCCCCCTCAGGCAAACATCTTCAACCTCTCTCTTACTGAAAGTATTAAGGCACACAAATTCTTCAGTCTCCCTCTGGGGCAGGGAAGAAACCTAAGGCACTTTTTCAAAGAAATTTCCTGGAAGAAATGCCAACTTAAGCATTCCAATGTTACATTTCCTTGCTGTTTATTCCCATCCCTGCTACTTTGTAGGTTTGCTTTTTTTTTTTTTTTTTTTTTCTAAAATAACTGCTTAAAAGGTAGACTGCTAAAACTTTAAAGCAAACAAAATTATTTTTAACCTGAATCAGACTGATACAATTTACCACATGGCACAAGCAACAGTTGCGTCAACACCAGACAACTAAAAGAAGGGCAGAAACAAGCAACCAAACATGAATAGTAAGCTTCTGCATTAGCATAGAGGAATTACTAAATTCCTATCACAGATTCCAAAGCAGGGAGTAATCTTCAGCACTGTAAAAGAGGGCAGTAACTGATGGGACAGTCAGAGCACAAAAAGTGGGTAAAAATAGTATGACTATAGGCTTTCTTTATATGTGCGTAAATATAGCTTTCAGGGACAGGGGGAGGAAGAGAGAAAGAGATGAAATGTATAAAGACCCCACAGATTTTTTTTTTCTGAAAAATTACTGAAATTTTCTATGTATATTTTTATGTAAAAATAATATGTATATGTAAAAATAATATGTATATGTAAAAATTGAATGAGAAAGTAAGCCCTCCAAATGATAGCTAATGGTACTGAACTATATTTGTTCTCATGACTAGGAGGGAGTCTTAAAAAACCACATCTCTGTGACATGCAAAGAAGTAAACACATGCACACATCTTCCACTAGAGGTTGGGTTATGTACTTGACTTTCAATACGGGTCTCTGCACTAAAGAAACATCAAAGTGACACCAAAAATTATAAAGTGATTTCCAGCATTTTTTCAAGGAATCTGTGAAAGTACCTACATACCTAGAGAAAAAAAGTAGCCGATCTTGGGGAGTGGGGTGGAGAGGAAAAGCTACAGGGGTGCAGGATAGGACAAAGGCGTGCAAATCTCTGGGAATACCGTGCTGGCGATGAAAGAAGCCATCGTCCTTTGCAGCTCCCTAGCAGCGAGGAAAACGCTGCCCACCCAGCCGGGCGCTGCGGTTTTTTCTGCCGTTCCGACCAGCTCCCGACCTGCGAGCGCCGCAAGGACACTAGGCAGGCGGTCACAGCGACGGAAACAGCAAGGACAGACACGGATTGGCACGAAGAAAGGCCACGGCCAGGCGCGTGCTGGCAGCCCGGCCGCCTCCCGCTCGCGGCGGGACCCTGCACGGCCCACCCCGGCCAGGCGCCCGAGGCGGCCGCGACGAAGCCCTAGGCCTGGGTCACCCTCCTCGGGCGCACGGCCGCCCCTGCGGGCCGCCGCCGGTGGGACCCTGGCTGCCGCGGTGCGGCCCGGCGGGCCAGGGGGGCGCCCGCGGTGCGCGTTACCGGGCCGGCGGAGGGCGG
>JAAGNO010010226.1:0-38097 GCA_033439905.1 Ceryle rudis
AAATTAAAAAAAAAAAAAAAAGAAAAAAAAACCCCATTGAATTAGATTAATAGAAAAGCTAAGTAAGAATCCCAAACTATGCAGCATCAGATATTTTTTTCAAACCAAAGTCACTTTTTCAAAGAATGAATCGTGTATTGTGCATTATTCCTTTTCTGTCACTTATATGGTTGAAAGTTAGAAGTGTTTGCAAACTTCTAAATGAAAATACTCTTCCCTTTCTTTAGCCTGGTCTGTTCAATAGGAAGAAGTTACTGCATAATTTAATTATTTCTATTTTATAGGTTAAGTAACAGTTAAATATCAAAACATGAGAGAACAGTAAGAATGAGAATAGATATTGAGGACATCCACAGGTGTCAAAATGCTCCTTACAGCATTTGGGGCTCCAGCACAAGGTGCTGTTACCTTTCCATGCCAGTTCTGATGTACAAAGAGTCGTGCAGGAACAGAGGTTTTGCAAGCAGGATATGTTGGCCGGACTGGGCTCGCATAAGAGGACGTTTGATGCATCAAGGACAAGGGCTAGAAGGACTACAAGTGCTCCTGTATTAGTATACAACCCAAAGTGCTCAGTGCCTTCAGAAATTTTTTCTCATGGGGTGCAGCAGTAAGTCCTTCACTTTTATCTGAAACTCCTGATGATGGTTGCAGCCAGGAGAAGAAGCATGGGACCTTACATTGGCTGCACTATGATGGTACCTAGGAGCTCCAGACAACCAGCTCAGAGTAACTGATTCTCTGAGGGCATGCACAGCTCATGGCATTTTTTCCGTCAGCTGTTATTAGCACCAGCTCCTGGAAACTGGGAGAGAAGCTACAGGTCAATCGGCACATATGCACCTGAAAATACCCCCTTGTTGAGTCAATGGAAGATGTCATACCAGGACAGGGTCCTGTAATGGAGATGTCCATGGCAGACCTGTTAGACAAGTCCCCACAGAAGCCCCAGAACCACCTACTTGGCAGAAAGCCTGAAGAAAACAGTGAATGAATACAATACATTTTGGTTCAGGACCCCTGGATCTTGTTGGATGAGTGCATGGAGGCCCACCAGGCTTTCACAGCCTGCCCTGGCCGACACTCCTGGTATGGAGGGCAGGATTAGGCCTGAGAATGTCAGTTAATGTTTAAACTAAAATAAAACCTGCCCTATGGCAGCAAGCAAAATCTGATGTTTTAGTTCACACATGCTGGGGTATATGCAGAAAGGGGTTCTTTGGAGTCCCCAGTGCCTGAATGAAATTGATTGAAGAGCAAAATAAAGTCAAGTATTAAACCCCCCTGAAAGCAAGGTAATTGCTTCCAGATGTTTTAGAATTGCCTTCAGAAAGGGATAATCAAATCCTGCATGAACAATACACAATAGCAGAGGCAAGAAGAGCCAGGAATATTTATGAAGAAAGCCAGGGAGGACACCTCTTCTTTCAGCAGGGGCATAAAAGCCTTAAGAGCCAACAGCATCCAAAAATCTGTTTTGGATGGTGGTTTGCTATAGACTTTCAGAGTGGCAGCCGGTTAAGCAGAAAGGATTGACATGCTAATTACAAATGAACACAGCCATGGCAAGTGTTGTTAGCCACAAGTTTTTCAGGCCTTAATTAAACGTGATAAGACACACAAAACCTTGGTTTATTGAACTGACAGCATAGGGCCACTGCCTGTCACTCATCTTTGCATGTGGTCTTATAATAAACAGAAAGGTAAATTTAGAGCTTTATTGCCCTTTTGACTGACACAGTACATGGAATATTTAGGCTCAATTAACTTTATTTCAAAATTAGGATTTTCTTCTTTGGTCAGTCTACTTTTTTTATTTTATTTTACTTTTAAACTCTAAAAACAGACATCTGCATTGTACTTTAAACTGTTACAGATAGATCTCTGCAGAAACCTGGGTCTGATGCCTGCAAGCCCTCCTTCACCTCTTACCCCTTGGAGCAGATACCAGGCTCAGGTATCACAATTCTCTACCATGTCTAGAGTCACACAGTCAGTGTAAAGAACTGAATTGCCCAACAACGTGTATAAAAAGCCATAGAAGGCCTTCAACTTCCTAAATATGATTTCTGATGGACAGTGCCCCTGCTCACAGCATCCTCAGGCCTAAACTGAGGACGTGAGAGTACTGACTTAACATCCACTGTCTAAAAGCAATGGAACAGGACTGTTTTTCAAGCAAACTGCACCTACTTTAAATGAACAGTTTAAAACATAATCCATATCCATATCAGCAGGTAGAATACTGATTGATAGACTTACACACAGTATGTAAATAATTGAATGGAGGATTGATGGAACTGAGAGAAAATAAATGGCCACAGGAAAAATACCAAATAGAGATTTTCAATAATATTTAGACAATCAGTTTTGTTGTGTTGTGGTTTGGTTGGTTGGTTTGTTTTTTTTTTTTTTGATATATATTCTTCAGCTTAAAAGGCAAGCAGAAGACAGAAGGCAATACAGCTGAATGTGGTTCCTCTACAAAGATCAATGTGGTTTGAGCACATCTAGTTCTTCTATGTCAAAATGAGTCTGGAGAGGTAATTTGTATCCCTCTGGCATAGATGTTTTTAATTAAGACACCTCATCAGCCTGTGTCAAAAATAAAGGTGCTTTATTCTCTGTGGTTCCAACAGGAAAACAAAGAAGGGATTAAAGAGATTAAACTGAGCTGAATTGCCAGAGTAATTGTTTCTGAGGATGAACCATGCACTCGCCCACCTTGGAGCTCAGCAACAGGTCCCTCCCCAGTGGTGGGGAGCTCCCAGAGCACGTGTGCACTGGTGAGGTGACACTCAACATCTTCAAGACCATGCTCTTCGTCTTCAGTGAACTCTTGCCATTTAGAGTAACAAAGAATTCAGCATGAGCTCTTTCCTGGTACTGAACTTTAGTGTTGCAATGATGCAACCACACCTCTAGATGATGTAGCACAACCGACATGCAGAGAGGGGACAGAGAAGAGAGGCTATGCAAAGGACTTCTTTCATGAACTCACAGGCCCAGCTCTCTACCATATTGTCCACTTTAGGGTCATTTCCAGGTTACACACAAGGTATTCTGAGGCCAGTTTTATAGCACGCTGGCTTGTGCAGGTGTTTGTGATGTCACAGCATAGATGAGTAAGGGATGGGTCAGGAGAAGGCCCCTGACTTGTGCTGTGTTTGTGATGGCACAGGTAGCTGAGTCAGAGATGGGACAAGAGCTTGCTGCTTCTCTCTATACTGACAGGAGTGAGCAACTGATGACGTTACAATGCAGTGCCCGGTTCTCACAGGCAATTCTGTGTCCCAGAAGCTCAGATAGTGACTTACTCCTCCAGCTGCCAATTCAGCCTTGGCTCTGGAGGTGGTGAGGGAGAGGGCGGGGGACAGGCAGGGGGAACAGCTTCCTAATCTGTTTGTGGCCTAGATCTGAGTTTAACTAGCTTGCATTTCTATAAAATATCAAGGAAAAAAAAAAAAAAAAAAGTCCTTATGAAAATGCTACTATAACTTCTTTTTAAGAAAAGCTAAGACCATGGACCAGTTTCTCTTTTAATGGCTACAAATTTATTTAAGGTTAATTTAAATTTGAATTAATTTATTTAAGATTAATTTATTTAAGATATCGCATGTTCGGGTCTAAGTTTATGGATGAGGTCTTTGTCACTCTATAAAGGTTCCTTACATTGGACCCGTAAAGGCACATTCAGGACATGCCCATCACACTCTTTTCACAGCTGTGCTGTTGGCATCTGCCCTGTCCTGATGATAGTAATTTCTGATGAGGGTGACAGGTGACCAAGCGCAGCAGGAGTTGCCACCATGGTTGGCTGATGATGCTTATGGTGGTCTACAAAATTCAAATCCTCCAGGTAAAGAGACTCCTGATGCCTAGAAGGTGTTCTGTGTTGGCAAAAGACATGGTCTGGGAGGAACCTGGTCTGTGACACTGTGTGCCCATGCCTTCGTATTGGGCAGTCCTAGCCTCATCACCACTTGGAGAGCAGCCTAACACCCTCTTTTTGGCAGTCTGATGAAGCTGGTATTACATCCCCCGCTGCGTAAGAGGCGCAAATCCAGAAGACAATTTTCCCTCCCCAGCTTTTAGCGTTTTATGTCTTCCTGTCACCAGATACCTCTTTGCACACTTCTCTTGATCCTCACCAGGATGACACAGGTTTAAGGTTCACATCCTGCAAACTGGCTCTGGCTCCCTGAGCATATGTGGTCACTTGTGATGGAGAGAAGAGCACTGACTCAGCCCCTTTGTCCCAAGGAGCAGGACTTCTGCTCCAGGGAAACTTATGCTGAATGAATAAGTAAAATCTCCAAGGAAGAGAAGCTCACCATGTTACCTGATTCAGCAGAAGAGCTGAGATAAGACAAAAACAAGAGGTCCCCAAAGATTAAGGGACACCAGCTTCTCCAGAGGATTTACATCTGATTCCAAGTTTATTCCTAGACCTCATCCTCCAACAGTCCATCAATATGCCCAACCAAAGCAAAGCCAGCTCCATTGTGATCTGCCTTCAGACATACACAGGGATACTCAAATAAATGCTCGGCAGCCTCCACATCTTTCTATCCATCTCCCCCAACATGTATTAACATGACCTGTGATTATGTCATGTGTTTTCTAACTAAGTTTCTGTTATATCAGATAAATCACGCCAAAACCCAATCACTTCAGTAGCCTTTGCCTCCCTGTTATGCTGCAGGCAGTGTGTCTGGAGCCTTCCCTCCAGAACCTTCTCCCATCAGCAGCTGGCATTAAAGCGTGCGTTTCTCTGCAGCCATTGTGCACCAGGAGAGGAGGAAGGAAAACCTCCCGTAACTGAGCTCACTCTACCTTCTTTGAGGAGTTAGTCTTTCTGACACAAATCCTTTCTCTTGCAAATAAAACTTTTGCCTTTTAAACAGCCCTAGATATACCATTAAAAGAAGCATTCAAAAGCATGGAAGCAAAACTGGACTTTCCCTTAACTGTTCAGAGCTTATTTTATGGCTCGTCTACGCTTGGACAGTCTCCTGCCTTCACAGGCACTCTGGAGAGCCAGGACTTACAGAAAAAGCAAAGGCAAACCAGTGCACATAAATACTTCATTTTCCCTGTCTGAACAGCTCTCCTGATGTCAATGGGATGGGAGAACAGAGCACAGATAAGTACAAGCAGTACTTAGACCTTAAGGAGCTATCTGTAGTAGTCTTTCAGGGAGGGAAAGTAGAACTGAGCAACATTTCAATACAAGATAAAGTCTTTGTCCATGAGACACAAGCCATTATCAGCACAGAATTAACTGGGAAAGTGATAAAGATCACACTGATTTACTAGACTCAGGATTGACTACATTTCTACTTATCCTGAAGAGCAAGCCTTTTGACAGGTTAATTAGCATGAAGATGTCTGCACAAACAGGAGAATATTGATAAAATAAAGATATTCTCTGTCAAATAAATAGAATTCATTCTTTCCCTTTTGGATCACTTGCCTGTCACTTGGATGCAGAGGCCTCTGTGCATGGGACCTGGTAGTCTTTTCGTTGTAGTCCAGGTTTATTTTGTCCTCCAGATTCTTCTCTTCCAGTGCTTGCTTCTCTCCCAGTCTCTGCAAAAGGTGCAGTATAGAAGGGCAGAAAGAATTCCCACCAGCACTGGTTGATCAAAATGTTTTTCCAATATAAAGAACCTAAAAGAAAGACCACGAGGAAACATTTATATATGTAAAAAACCAGTCAAATAGATTCACTTCCCATAGGGATAATTCCACTGTTGGAGACTGAAGGCTGGCACATACTTTGGTGTCAATGCTCTGTATAAGGTACCACAACCATCTGCAAATTTAATTTTTCAAGGAACTTTCCTGTTCTAGAACTGTGGCCTAATGTTTTCATAAAATACCTTATTAGACAAATACAAAAGATTATAAAAGCATATAATGTTGATATGAACTTCCTTTCTTTCAAATACCTATTTACTCAATTAGGTGGTCCCAGTTAGTTTTCTGGAAGAGAGATGAGTTAGCAAAGGAAATATAGACAAGGAAAGGGAAAAGGTCTGCAACAAAATTCTTTTTTTCAGCCCTGCAATGAACGCATGTAACACTAAGTAGATGATACCAGACAGTAAAGAGTAACTCTGCAAAAAAAAAAACAATCAAAACCCGGGAAAACAACACAACTTCCAGCTGTTCAGTGCCTTCACCAAAACTTGAGAGAGTTGTAAAGATGGAAAAGGTTTCTCACAAGACAGCAGAAAAGACTCACTTTTGCTTTAACCTAGAACTGTTGCTCTCCTGATGACAGTAAAACAAGAATAGAAAACAATAATCAGAAGGTTGTGTTCCTGCAAGCTTTGCCATCTAATCAAACTCAGGCAAAGATGACCACTATCACTGCCCAAATGTTTCAAGTGATCTAGCTGAAGACACCTGATGGCCACCTGCTGCTTTGAGGTCAGCAGGCTTTAATCATCAGCAGGTGCATCTAGGCCTGTTCCAATGGCTAATCTCCAAACTGCTCGAGAGGTCCATGCTGTCCAGTTAACTCAGTTTGGACTTCATCCCTTGTAGGTCGGTATAAGCCTGGCTTTTGTAGAAAAAAGGTCTTATCTCAAACTGTATTAATCTTTTTTCTTCTCTCTCAGGTACAGAGGACCCTGTGCACAGCTCCTGATAGCTCTTTATTATAGTCTGGGTTTATTATGCTCTCCATATGCTCCTGTTGCACTGCATATTGTTCATCTGTTTCCTGGAAGCAACTGTATTTTCTTATTTACATCATGTGCTTTGCAGTTTGAAACGTCTTGCTTTTAGCATACACAACATAAGAATGAAATAGTATGAGTATAATGGTGTCAGCAGTAAGGCTATGGCATCCAAGGCATGATTAAGGGATGGATACCCCTAGGCTAACCACTGTTTGGCAAATGCTGAGTTCAGTCAACCTCAATTGTATATACTAAGCAAAACTGCATCATTCATGTGCCACTGGAAGCCTAATTATGCATCTCCTATGCATTTGTCACAGCAAGAACCTTATCTCTGGGTTACAGGCAAGAAATCAAATGAAGAGGTTTAGTGACTTCAGCCAATATCCCTACAGGGTGTTTGCAGCCTCACAAGGGGCTTCTTGGAAAGCTGCGTGCTCCAGGCTGCCCTCCTTCCCAGGAACACCTCAAGATCAGGCTGCCTTTCCAAGCAGCTGTCCTGGCCATGTGTGTGAGCAGTCAGTCAGTCAAGACCAGATTGTTCCTGCCCTTACTGCTCATATCTGGTTTTAAATCTTTGTCTTTAAAAGGGATACTGGAAGTTTCTTCACCCAGCTGTCACCAGTTAATTACACTTAAGTGAGTTAGTTAAACATTCACATCAGCATTACGTTAACAACAACATTAGCATCTGCTTCTTTATCGGTATGCCTCATTAAAAGTAAGCAAATAATTATTTTCAAGAGTGTATTGCAATCATTTACATACAAGGTATGTTAATGCTGCCAGAGAGCTCATATGGACAGGAGTTGTCTAGAAGCCACACTGAGTCTGAGTAACTAGGTTACCCAGCAAGCCCAAGCTTATCAGCAAGGATGGGTTTGCTTCTGCTCAGGTGCCAGGGCAAACGGCCCCAGGAAAGCAAAGGCCTTACACACAGCTGCCACAGTTGCTGCAATGAACTTTTCTGGTTTGCCTAGTGAGTTTTGCTATATGCATTCTGTTCTTGATGGCTACCCAGCAGAGAAACATCTAAATAGATCTGAAGGCAAGTTGTGTCCTTTAAATGCCATTCTCGATGCACTGCCTTGGGAGGACTTAGCTAACTGAACTAGCACATTAAGTCCGTGATACTGCAGCCAAGTGATGTTTGCCCTAAATGGCTGGAGTCTGTAGTTAGAAAAGCACTGGCTCTGTCAGCCTCTGCTGTGAACTCATAGCCAAATGAATATATGGGGCCTAGGGAATTGGCAGAATTCATATTGCCTCATATGCCTTCACCCCTACTTCTGTACATTTAAATACGTTACTGATAGCAGGGCAGTTTTACAGTGTAGATTAACTCAGAGATATGAGTAACTATAATCCTGGCTTCTCAGCTAACATCAAACAGCAGCAAGAGCATCTCAGATCCTCTAAGAATGTAGAAAAGATACACTTGTGAATCCCCAAATCAATTAGAAGTAACAGAATGGAAATGAGTAATAAGTTATTTTACAACATTACCACAACCTAGCATTTAAGATAGGGTACTAATATTAACAATTATTAGAAAAGACTAGCTCACACTGTCTAAAAGTCTAGCTTAGGATCAGTGAGTACTGTTAACTGGAAAAATGGTAATTGCTGTTAACATCTAACCCATGTTCCTTCTCTGAGCTTTCTGCTCAGTGCAGCTTTTTTTTAAAAGATGAAACAAATTTTGTCAACTTTAGCCTTTCAAGGCCACCTCCTCACCTGCCATAGAGTACCTCAACACAGGGCATCCTTTGAGGGCCATTTTGAAGCAGAGTAATTTTGCCTGCCCAGCTCTCTCCTCCCCTATATGGTCTCTGTAGGAGGAGCGTTGTGGCTGCTTCTCCAGGCAGCCCTCTGCAGGGATTTAACTTCACAGCTATGTGTGATCAGTGAGGAGTTCCTCCCACCGTTACCCTGTAAGGATTAATAGCAGTCAAAGGGGATTTGAAGTCAGTGGCCAGTCTGCAGCCCATGGAAACCTCTTAGCACAGAGAGGGCTCAGGTGAAGTAGGTGAGATTTTGTATTTTGGTTTTTGTAGGCTGCAGTGGGTTTACTTTTATATCTGAGAAAGTTCATCATAGTGCAAGGTGAAGGAAGCAGGCCAACTTATTTCTACCAGCCCTGTCACCAGTAACAGAAAACAGACCAGTCTGTAGAAATTAGGCCTGCCTATGCCCTTGGTGCCTCCTCTTGCTAATTCAGGAATAAGTCTTCTACAATACTGTGAGAAAGGACCTGGATGCATTAACACGTTTGTTAGCGTGAAGGAGAACAGCGTCAGAAAAGAGTAAAAAAAAACCATTTCCTCAGAGGAGAAAAGTGCTTCATGGTTAGTGGGACAGAGGATACTTCCACCGGCCAAGCGAATTTCCCCTTTGTATTTTATGAAGAGCAGTTGCATCATTAACAGATTTTCACGCTCTATGGCTGAAGTTCTCACATGATGCTGTCACAGCTTAAGCACTTCACCCTGGGACCATCTTCTCACCACAGCAGGCAGAGCTCTCCATGGGGATTTAATTGTGCCCTTCAAACACATTTACTTGATCTTCCTGGCCGTGGCTCTAGTCAGGCTGAGACTGAATATTTAAAGCAACGTATGATGAGCCCTGTGTGGCTGCAACAGAGTTTCTATCTCCTCACAGCTGGATGTGGTATCCCTCACACCGTGGCCACCCAGTTGCTGACAGTACCTACCACTGATGTTATCAGTCCCCAACAAGTGTCTGAAGGTCTGGTAGGGAGAGGTTAAGAGAAAAAAAGTCTGAAATCCTCCCAACCAGGCAGCTATCCCTGTGCACATGCATACAGCGCCTGGCACGGCAGTGACCTTGATCTAATTTGGCATCCCTGGGGCAATATCTTTTAAATGCCATTACTTTGACATAATGACGTTGATGTTTAATGGTCAAATGATCCGAGGCAAAAGAACACAACAGATTTCATAAGCTAAGGCAAAGCTTTGAGGGAACAAGATGGATATGAGTGTTTCTTCAAAGCAGAGGGTAAATGAATTTTCTGACTGAGCAGGTCTGAAAAATGACCTCACAGTGATGTTTTCCCAGGATTCATACTGGGCCCCCGTGTGTTTGGTTTGCTGAGGTTGTCTGGTTAGCCAGCAAACACACACCTCAAGAGGATTTGCTTGTTCACGATCTTCACTTGAAATGCAGGATTCAGAAGAGAATGAGATCTTGACCCCAGAAGGAAAGGGCCACCCACACTACAAAGGGAGTGCAGGAGCCTAAGTGGGGTGCAGACCACCCCAACCCCCCAGCATGAATCCTAACTATGTGCCACACTAAGTGATCATGCAAGATAGTTTAGCCCCTCTTAGCTTATCAATAGTCTTTAATAATAGCCCAAGAAAAACCTGCTGTCTATCCTTGCGATGATGGGACACTTTTTTTACTTAAGCATTTTAGTGGTGATTTCTGTGGTGAGAAAATGTGTCCAGACAGAAATGGATTGAAATCCTTTTCCTGTTTTACACTGTACACTGCACACTGCAATGATTATACGAAGATAGCATATGGGACCATGATGTTATGTAATCCAAGCCCTGTCCTTAATCCACCCTGTGACTGCACACAAACAATTCCAATCAGGCCGAACGCAGTGAAAGTATGCTTTTCATCTATATGTCATCACCTAGTCTCTCTATATTTTGCAGTTTTTTAATGATTTACACTCTTTCAAAATGTTGGACGTGTTCATCCCTCTCCAGGGATGGAGAGGCCAGTAATGGAGGCCAGCTCAGCAGTCTGATGGTTGCAGGGTACAAGCAGGAGCCTAGAGCTGAAATGAATTTGTTCATCTCAGGTTGCTTTTGGAACCCTTGGGTTGTTGATTTATGTCTAAGATGGGATGCTTTCCTGAAATTTGTTTGCAAGGCTTTTTGCAAACTTCCCCTCCACCAGCTCGCCTTAGTGAGTCATGGTACCCAGTGACCAAGGGGCAGGTGGGATTTGCCAGTACTTATTACAGAATTTCCCCTGAACTATAACACTTGAAACACATTTTATGTTTTTCTGGCCACACCCTGGGAGCAGTCACCAAACAAGGATGTAAGAACTCAGGGTAGGGACATCTCTCCTCTGGTGTATTGATTCAGGAGCAGGCACAACAAGGTTTTCAAGCCTAATTTGGTAATTACTTGCTAGTAATAATTATCACCTGTGCACTAATAATTACATAGGACACCTTTAACAATCAGTTGGTCCAAAAGGTGCTGTTAATGCCAGGCATCCTGTTTACTCAGAGAGCATACCCAGCAGTGCTACTGAGCTCCCTGGCCACGTGGCTGGCGGATGCGTGCTGCCTAGTCCTGCAGCTGGGGAGGAGAGATGTCAGAGCCTTCATCCCCTGCCAACAGCAGAAATTGGCTGCTGGAGTGGGCTGAACCAGACTCGGTGGCAGCCAGCTATTCCCTGCTCCACAGTAGCTCCATGGTTCCAAACCATCAAAATTAAATGTCTGTCTGACTGAGTTGCTTACACAAAAAAATGCTAAATTACAGTGTAAAGCAAACCTCTAGAAGACTCGAATTGCTTAGAGGGTAATTTTACTCTGTCTCTGGCAACCTGTGAGTACTTCCATCATGGTTCTCTCAATAAGACATCCCCATTGTTTTTCATTTGATTGAAGAGTACATGTGACCTCAAAATAATATAAAATAAATATGCACATGCTTAGATACCATACAGAAATTCTGGCATTTAATCTGTAAATGTATGTTAATATATTTGCAGATATACAGCCACTATATGTAGCAATGTGTCACAGATGTAAGTTGCCCCCAGAAATTTGGGGTTGTTTAATTCAAGTTAAAACTGCATTTTGGATTCCTGCCCACATAGCCCTGTCACACACCCTGGGTGTCACCAGCACTAATACCTCCTTGGTACATAGAGCCTCATAAGTCAGAGGCAGGCCCTCTCAGACCAAACTGCACCCACTGGAAAGTGTTCCTGAGCCAGGAAAGCCTGGCAAAACCTGCAGATTGTGGCTCCATTCTCATGTGAACATAAGCAGAAGTATTAATCTGTTTTTGCAGAACAGGCTAAATAAGACTGATAAGAAACCAGGAAAAATTCTGGAATGCATGATTTATTTTGACATGAGGGTAGGAGTAAAGCATATCTCATTACTGCTAACCATCAGCCTTTAAGAAACTCTGTCCTGACTTTTCCACATACGCTCCTACACTACAAATTAGGAGCTCACTTACAGTGATGCTCAAATGTCTTCTGTAAAATATTCACTCATAGTGAACTATGAGTGAATATTCACTCCAAGTTCAATTAGTTGTGAGCAACTGGAAGGTATTAACATGGCATTTGTACTATTAACCAAACACTCTAGCTCCAGTCCAGAAAAGAGCTCATGCCACTGAGCTGTGATCTCTGGCCAGCAAGATAAAAAAGGTTTTTTACTCTTGTTGTGCCAAACAGCAGCCAAGCAGCCTTTGAGCTGGGGATGTAGCACTAATGCTTCTGCCATGCCCAGTTGCTTCCTCAGCCCCAGCAACCCCCATGAGTTTCTGTACCTCTTCGTCCTTGATGGGCAGGGGCTGTTTGGAAGCACACCGGCGAAGAGCTTTGTGGAGAGTGGGGAAAGCAGGTGAAAGCAGTAAACCTTGCTAATTCTTCACAAGCTCTTCTGTCAGTTTAACACCAGTTCCTGGTGTTCACACAAGGTGGGACAAGAGTAGTGAAAGCCTCTACAATTAAGAGCCAATTTCTCACCCGCTGTAATCACTGAACTAGTCTCCTGGCTTTCACTGCTCCTTCCTCTCCAGTTAGAAAAAAGCAGCTCCTCATTATGGCTGCTCAGCACAGCTGCCATAAAGGCAGCTTTGTAATCCTTCAGCATCCTTTACAAATAGGAAACAATGGAAACAAATTGACTATTCTTGATGAAGAGAAGCACAGAATAAAAAGGAGAGGGGTGTGAAGGGACTGGTTGAATCCTGTGAAATTAAGCTGAGGATGGTGTGGGTGTATTCCCGCACTGGTGGGAGACCGGCATGTTAGACTGATATGAGAGAAGATCCCCACTTGGCGCAGGCCCTGTGAGATGCCACCCTTGCCCTACTGCCAGGTAGGTGTGGGAGACATTCAGCCACATGTCATTGGGTGAAGGTGCCAATGGCAGCCTGCACTGCAGGCAAAATCATGCAAAACTCTGCCATGTTGCTTAAAAGTCTTCCCAGGCTACCACTGACAAGCTGTGTGGCTTGTGAAATACTGGCTGAGACAAAAAAGACTAACACTAAAAAGAGTTATCGGCCCCATCCTCCTTGGAAAAAGCTGCACTCTGATGGATGTAGCTCTAGCTGACCCAATGCAGCACGATAACGCTGCTTTGCTGTATTCAAAGAGAAGCACAGTAATAAATCAATCCTTGCAAAGCTGCAAAAAGCTCTGTGAGCCCCACAGTCCTGCATAGAAGCCTGACTATGGCATGTGGTGATTTAAATATACCGTGTTTAACTGCAATTGCAGATTATAAAGGGATGGCTGTGCAGCCCACTGCAGGTACAGGAATATATTCCAGCCAGGAGCAAACGTCCTAAAACCTGTCCCCATCAGCCTGGGAGCTGCGGGTATATGTTCTGTGGGTGACGTTTTCAGCACATCTCCTGTGTTGCTCTGTGTGTTCGCTTTTGCAGAACCTCTAATCTGTGCATGAAATGGCCATTTCCTTGAGTGCCATGAGGCAATTGCATCTAATTTTCTAATTTGTAGTTTCAAATGCTTGTTTGCAGGAGGAGTCTCGTCTGCGGGCAAGGGGACAAGCAGAGACTGCCACGCATCTGGACTGCGGGATTTAAAAAGCACTGGCAAAATAACAAACCTCACGAAAGAGCTTAAAAAAATAGCATGACCTTTAAGTGGTAACATTACCAATAGAAAACATAAAAGTAAGGAAATGGGGAGTCATTTAATTTGAGTTGATTCTCAAATATGATGTAGTTTATTTAAAGTTAATTTCATTTAATGTTGATTTTAATTAGCTTACATCTGTTGCAGAGATCTACAGGACAGATTTAACCTGTGAACTCTGTCTGCTTTTCCTGGCAGTCCTTTATATCAATTACAAAATCCCACAACACAATAATTCTACACATCTAATTGCTCCCTTGGGAAAGGAGCAGGGAGAGGATGAGCTATGTAGGATGGACACAGGTTGTGTTGCTTAATGTACAGCTACAAGATCTATAGATTCTGTGCTGACAAGAAGGAAACAGCTCTGACACAAACAAGAGAGCCTACCCAGAGATATAATTCTGCTAAATACTGGCCCATGTGTAATCTTCTGTAGAAATGAAGATGTGAAAATGCTTCCATGAGTACTGGCTGAAATTTAAAAGAGTTTTGGCCACTGGTCTCAGTTCTTTTCTTTTCTTGTATGCTTATGACCAGCTGTAGTCTACTTTTCACACTGAAAGTGAATGAATTTTAAGACTGTGAAATTGTCCACACTGGAAAATTGCACTGGGGACTTGAATAAGCAAGGTGAAGATGATGTTTCAAAGCCAGATCAGTTTTTCCAAAGCTGATGTTATGCACTGTGATCATTTTATACGCATGTAGTATTGTAGTCTACAGGACTGTTAGCAAAATTGAGATCTGGATGCTCTGAGTACCCTTAATACAAATTGCAAATGAAAGGTGCAGCAATTTAAGGTAACTAATCACTAACTTCCCTCTCTTTCAAATAAATCCTTTTGCTGTAATAAGGCTTCATAAAAATACATGTACGCATGCCTGCTTATTTAGTGACTGGATCTAAAAGTCTCAAACAGGCCCATTAAACTAGGCAAGAAAAAAAATAGATGATGCAGTTGCACCCGTGATGAGCTTTGTTATCTCTGCACCCAAGCACTGCATTTTATAACACGCTCATTTTTCAAAGGGGGGTACCTAAGGCAGCCTTACATGGCCCTTAAAGGGAAGGCTTTGGTAGTTAATAAGAGTCCATTTCTTCCTAGACTGAAATCTAAGCCTGGCAGACTCATGGGCTAAATTAAATTTAATTCCTTAAGCCCTTTGCCCAATGATAAAACTTATCTGAAGCAGAAAATGGAAATTTACAGTGTGCTTTACAAAGCTGATCAAAGATCCCCTAGAAAGTGCTGAAGTGTTCAGAATGAATGATTGGCTCCTATGGATAAGAAAAGTGGATATTTTAATTGCATCAATTATTCACTGACGATTATTTCTGGAAAGTCTTTTGTATCTGGGAGATTGAGAGGCCTATCTGTGTATGTTATGAGCCAAGTTTCCTGTGGACACAAAGTTAGCTGTGGTGATGGTTCAAATACAGAGATGGAAGAGCCTGATGAAGTTTGGAGTTGACAGCTACCATGTGGCTCCTTCCCTACTAAAACTCAAAACAAATTAGTATTGTGGCAGGAAACTGCTCCTTACTAAGATGGTCTTTAAAAAAAAGGGGGAAATATACTATCTCCTGAAGAAGACAACAATATACAGTATTTTAACATACTGATATGTTACTATACAGCAGAAGATAACACACAGAGAGGATGCTAACATAAGACATTTCTCTTTGTTAATCTTCCAGTAGGATATGAAACGTCTTTGTCACTGACTAATCCATCACTCTTTTTACATCCATTTTTATCCACACACGATGTGGTTTTGGGGACTTCTGCTTTCCTGTGTTTTTGTCAAACTATTAATCGCCACTGAGAAAGAGCAGTGCCCACCTGGTTAATGCAAAAGGATCTTGTCCCTCCTCAGTGCTTCTCCACACTGTGGGGACCCTCATCTGTCTAATCTTGCACAGACTCTGGGCTCCTCAAAGGCAAGTATGATACCTGCACTGCTGGCTGGCTTTAAACAGCTCAGCAGGGGACTTTATAGCTGGAGCTATTGCTTTTAGAATCATAGAATAATTTCATAGAATCATTTAGATTGGAAAAGACCCTTAAGATCATTAAGTTGAACTGAACTGTGGTGCCCCCTACAGATATGAGGCTGGATTTCTCCTCAATTAACATTAATGGCCTTGCATGAGTTGACATGAGGACAGAATTTGACCTGGGAAATGTCCAAATGTGCCACCTGAAAGGGTGAATGTGGGTGTCGATAAATTAGCCAGCTGTTAATTAGCCACTGTTGGCCATAGATGAACCTGAGACATTTCTGTGACATCTGGGAACAGCATATCCTACTTTGTGAAACAGCCCATATGGACCCAGAGTCTCTAGCAACAGCAAGATGTTCTCTTCCCAAACTGTTCCCTGAAACATTCACTGTTTCCTGTGATGCTGCTGTCGTCCAGCTGTGGTTGGCAGGAGCAGTGGTTAGCACACGTAACCCGTGGCTGAACCCCAAATCCCCTGGAGACAGTAGTTGCCACAGAGTGATTTATGTCTCCTTAGGCAGAGCAGCAAGAGATCAGAAAAGCAGAGGGAAGCCTATCTGCAAAACTAAAGAAAGGTATCGTATCGTATAGCTGGGGTGAGAAGAGCAACAGCTGAGAGGCAGACAGAGGCATTGCCAGACACAGGCACAAGACTAATAAAGTGATAAGTTGCAAGAACAGAGGGGCTCTGAGCTTACAAACACTGTGGGGCTTGTGACAGCTTGGAGGCTGTAATCCATTCACTAGGTGTCCTGTGATGAAGCGATACACACTTCTGTGTGCTTGTTATGGCATTAGAGCTGAATTTTGAAGTTTGGGCTTTTTTTTTTTTTTGTGGTAAAACGCTAAGGTTGGACATGATAATCTCAAAGGTCTTTTCCAACCTAAATGATTCTAAGAATAAATGTCAAAAATCAGCATCAACAAATAGATCTATTATGAATGAATTTTTGTTGTGTTATGGAAAAAAAATGAATTGCAGGAAAAAGCTTGAAGTTCAAGAGTGTGTAAAAATCACTCCACTTGTGTGAGCCACGTCCTCCCTTGGGAGTGGTGTGGTGCTGAGCCATCAGTCATGCACTGCTGGTGCTTCTCCATAAGGTACATGACAGAAAATGGATTAAGGAAAAGTCATGCAGCAGATGCCAGGGACTTCTGGCTCCTTGGCTACCTGCCCCCAGTGAGGCCACTCCATCTCTCTGGACAACCCTGGAAGGCTCTGTGCTGTGGGAGGGGACATTTTTGCAGCTTCCTTTTCAAATTTCCTTCAATTGAGAAGGAACATCCTTGCCACTCTTGTGGCAGTTTCCCTGGATTGCTTTGAAGTGCCAGAGGCACAAGGACTTCCATCAGCTCTTCTGCTGTAGCCCCTCACACATAGCTTTTGAGATCCCACGTGGTCAGGAGCAGCCTCAGCAATGAAGCTTCCCCAGCTCAAGCCCAAGTGGTGTCCACCCCTGCCTCCAAAAACCCAGTAGGATCATGAGGACTCAAAAACTAGGAGTGTGACCAACAAAGCCTACATTTATGGTTGCAGCAGAGGACACACCCCAGCACCAGCAATCTCAGAGGCAGTGGAAAGAAATTGAAGAGAAAGCCTTAAGCATCCCTCAGGGTTGTGCTTGATGCTTGAAGTAAGGGATACCTCCTTCCTTCACTGAGATGGAGCTCTGAGGGGAGCCGGGTGAGATTTTAACCAGCATCCCAGCAGCTGTAAGAAGATGCATCTCCCGGGTGTGGCAGAGGGATTGCTGCACCGCCAGCAGAGACAACAGAGGTGCCTAACGGTGTGAATTTAGGCAAGGTGATGGCATGGCATATACCATTGCCTTGGACTAGCATGCCATTACCTGTCCTTTCCTCTTTTCACCTGCCAGTCTGGATTTCTGTCTTTCCCAGAGCAAAGCTTGCAGATGTGGTGGCCAAGAGGCTTCAGACCCAGAAGTTATGATAGAAAGAATCCCACAGGTTCCTTTAAAAAGGAGAAGCATGACAAAGATGAAGAGAGGCAAGGAGAGAAAGAAAAAACAGGTTTCAAAGCCAGCTGCTTGATCTTGTGTGGTCTGATTCATAATCGCTGCATTCCAGGTGTTAGCAATAGCACTTCTGGATCCCACCAGCAGGAGAGTGGAAATGGTGGCTAGGGAAAGCAAAGTATAAGCTAAATTTCATAGTCAGCAAGCAGGGAAGAGACAGAATATGCACTCTAATTTATTGGAACCTAAAAATCACACCTACAAGATACTTTTAAAATTAGGCAATTTCTAGCTCTTAAAAATTAAAGCACAGCTATTTGAATGTCATTGATGGTAAGCCCATGGGATCTTCAGTTCTTTAGTACCCTTGCTGAAAAAAAGCAGGTCTGTATTACATGGAGATGGTTAAAGAAATTCTAGAATGAGTCTCCAAATGGCATCCTGGTGGTGTACCCGTCACTTAAGGTCCTTTTAATATGCAATGCTTACTATCATTTTATGCCTTATGATAAAAATGGAAGTATCTATTGATTTGTTTATGATCTTCTACATAGCTGAAATCCAAAACGATCACTCTCAGCTTGATGACCAGGAAACGTGCCGGACTCATACCCATGCTCCTGCACACATGTACTCGTCAGGAAGGAGGAAACAGTTGCCTTTGATGATCTCATTAATTAGGTCTTAGGCAAACAATCAGGTTATTGTGGTGCCTTGGCAAGCACCGTGTGTCATCTGAGCTGTCGCGTGCACACTCTCTGCTTGCAGGAAGAGCTGAAAAAATGGATTGGCTTGAACTTCCTGTGTGCTCACAGGTTTCCCAATGATCTGCCCTTCCCCTAAGCTGCAGCAACCCTCTGCCCTCACTCTGCTGCCAGCTGAAGTCAGGCTCACCTAAACCACAGCTGTTATGCTTCTGCAGACTCTGCTGCTCAGTTCCCTCCTGAGTCCTCATCTAAAAACAGGAATTCTCCAGGCACATCCTCACCCCTGTTGGCACAGAAAACCCTGGCAGTCTGCTGGCTCCTAGTTTTTAAGCACCAAAGAAATGAACCCATTTCCTAAGGAATAACAACGGTAAATTAAAACTGTGTTTGGCCACGCTAGCAAAGCTAGACACATGCTAGCCAAAGTGACAGATGACAGCAATCTGTTCAAACAGCCACCCAAATGGGATTTCTGAGTGCATCTCTCTTCTCTGTCTTCCTCTTTATAAGGCTCTGTGAGGGACGTCTTACATGAGACTTAGCAGGGAATCAAAAAATGAGAACATGTTCTCCTTAGCTCTACTAGCTGCAAGAAATCTCTTGACAACTCTGTTACAGCCCTTTATTCATATAAAGCAGACACAGTCCTCATAACAGCTTCCTCAGAGCTAGAGGTATTCGACTGTGGTGTGAACCTGAGCAAGCCTTGGTGCTGCCACATTCTAGCCTTGGCACTACTGAATTTAGAAACCCTCAGCCTTAAAAGCTTCAAAATACGTCTGGTAATGGAGCCACAGCCACATCTGCTGCTGTCCTGAACTGGCCTTGTTCCTTTGGAGCCAAGAGGGGGGCTCTGCCAGGTGGCAGGAGCTTGGGGACAGAGGACTCAGCCTTGAGGCCACCTTGTGCAGATTCTGTCTGCACAACAGTATTAAAGCCCACTGCCCACTTCACAGAGAAACACAGGAAGGGTTATTTCTTCAGACCCCATCAGCAGTGACCTGTTTCTCTCTCTTTACACTCTGGTGTTGCTTACTTTACAAAGCAGAACCATGGAGAGTTGGTACAAACATTACTCTTAGAGGGATGTGAGCCTCAGCTGGATTTTAAATTAATTCAGGGCTTAAATTCCCTATCTTCCCCCATAACACCTGGAGGTCCTTCCCTGGGCTTTGTTACCAGGGTCTGGTGCAGAAAGAGCTCAAAGGGATGACCAGATTCACCATGAAGTGCAGCCCATGCAGTCCCTCACACTGCATGCAGGAACCACCACCTTTAGCTCTCCTTTATTTGGGACTTAAGTGCACTTACACTTAAGTGTACTTAAAAGTACACTTCCTGACCAAGATGGGTAGTTTTCTACATGTGGTTAGTGCTCTCATCATCCACAACAGAAACCTTTCCCTGGTGAGATTAAGCAATTCATTTTTTCCTGGAACAGCTCATCTAAAGAAATGCCAGATGATTCCAGAGATGCAACCTGAGTGTTTGTCCGCACTGTGCCATTTCAGAAGCCATTTTTATTGGGCAGACACATCCTTTCCGGTTCTCCCATCACCTGTGCAAAGTTTCTATCCCAGAAGCGAGGCATTTTTTATGGACAACAGCAAATGTGAAGGAACAAACCCAAGAGGGATGGCAATGCCTGAAGCTGGCATAAAAGCTGAGCATATGGCAAGTGGGAAGCAAGATGCATTGCCATGGGACAAGCCTGTGAAAAATCAGTGGTTCCCAGCTAAGCAAGAGAGGGCAGGGAAATGGTTTTACCTCTGGAATCCAGTGGGAGCTCCCTGTAGATGTCTCCTGGCATTAGGCAACTGGTTCCCTTATTGTCTCCCATAATGGTCATGACAGCACTCTTTTCTTCCCCTTTTTCCCGTGTGCAGATGTCCCTTAGAATGAGACAAAAATTCTCAGTGGTATTACTGAAGATAGAGGTGCCAGAAAATGAGAGCTTCTCATTAGCAGTCACTGTAGCCCTCATATAAAAATTAGTTTCATAGTTACTTTACCCCGTGTAATTAAATGGCAAAGTCCCATTTATCACCTCACTACATAATGGCAACTTTCTATTTCAAATCAGATTAATGTAAGAGTTACCCAGCCATTTTAGGAGATAATAGCTGTAATTAAGGTGTTTCTCGTGATGGGTTCCTATTATAATATGGCAGATGATTCTCTGATAGTCTTGTTGGCTGGATTAGTCACAATTGTTTTCATTAATATTGACACTATTCTCTTGCCACACAAATAGAAAAGGGGATTAATCAAAATATTGTGCTGGTTTCCTATGCTCTGAGCCCTTCTTTTGGGCTGACAATTCTTAGCTTTCAGGAGGAAGAAAAAGCCATTTTTGTAAGATCTGCAGGCAGCTTCATCCATGTTACATAAAGCAATATTGTGAGGAAAAAAGGAGAGAATTACTTTACTGAAAATCCAAAAATAAAGCACCAACGAAATTTAAATTTTATGACTACTAAACATCTCATCTCATCATGGCTCCTGTTTGGGTGTCAGTGATGTGAGATTGCTGAACTGGGGGAATGAGGTGAGTGTGTATATGTGGGTTCATTATCCTAGGTAAAAAATTGCACAGACCAGGCGACAAGTGGCACATAAGCAATTTGGGATTGCGAGGCTGGATCAGGAAATTGGGGGTCTCCAGTGGCAGATTTCCATGGTGATAGCTCGGGGTGAATAAGGAGCTTGTTGAGTTGCAGAATGATGGGAGAGAAGATTGTGTTTCTATACCACCATTCCCAGTGAAAACAATGTAGTTAAACAAGGGGTGGAATTGAGCTGAAAAGCCCTATAAATGTTCATTTTTCATGATTATCAGATCTACACAGTGAACTGAAGCTGTCAGAGACAGCTCTTCTGAACAAAGTTGTCACGGCAAGTCATCCAGAAAAAAACTATGTCAAGTTCCAACAATAAGAAGGAATGAGAGGAGCAGGGAGCATGACAGGAGTGCAGGGCATGATCCTGTGTAACTCACAGTGAAAAGGGAGGCAAAGGAAATTCACACATTGATTTCCAGTTCCATCAGTCTGCCAATTTAACAAGCAAAGGAAGAAAACCAACCATAAAATGACACATTTGGGAGCACTGTGCACATAAATCACTATGCTTGTGGTAGCTACATATCTTTTGGAAATATACCTGTCAAATATGAGGATATAAATCAAATTTATTTCAGTAGATTTGCATACTATGAAGAAATACAAAGCTGTGAATCCCCAGTTTTCTAGAGAAAAACATGAAAATATCAAGGGAAAATAATCTTGGCAAACATTTTCTTTCACTTTCTGCTTTCACATTCTAGTTACCAAGAAGAAGGCTCCTAAATAATGTGATATCCACAGAATTTTGTTGGCAGAAGATGCACCGATCGAACCTTCCTTGCATATCTTCAATACATTTACAGCACAGAAGGCATCATGGTGTGTAAATATTTTTGGGGTTGGGAACAAGATGTTTTCATATAATTAATGCAAAATAGGTATTTTCGTGTAACCATTCAAATGTGAAATAATGTCTCAAGTTTTGGTACATAAGAAAATCCATATTGCATGTTAAAGCACCCTTCAAATTAGTGAAATGCAAATAGCTATGTTTTATCAAAAGGTATTGCCTCACTATATATCTATAGCAGCTTAAAGGGATGAAATCACCAGAGCCAGATCATCCATTACTGAAGTGAATATAATAATTAAAATAAAATGAAACTCTGTAAGCAAGGAACATGTCTTCTCCATGGGATGTCTTAAAATGCCTACCCCCTGCCATAACACTGACTTTTAGAGGCTAGGGGGTTATAAGACCGTGGCTTACTAATAATTGTGTTGTTGACCTTTGTAACGTGGGCTCAAATCCCGCTGCCTCT
Organism: Ceryle rudis; assembly: GCA_033439905.1. Taxonomy (NCBI): domain Eukaryota; kingdom Metazoa; phylum Chordata; class Aves; order Coraciiformes; family Cerylidae; genus Ceryle; species Ceryle rudis. The sequence goes on from JAAGNO010010226.1 coordinate 22,176, forward strand.
CCTGACGTTTTGTTTTGCTTATAGAGGACCTGCAGCTCACTGAGGCTGTAGCCCCACTGGGATATGGCTCTCCCCTATGGTCCCTGCAAACAAGGTAGCATGCATGCCTGGTTTCCTGCTCTCTAGTCTCTGCTCTGGACACAAAAGATGTCCTCAATGGGAATGCACAACTAAATAGATATTTAAAATCATAAAACAACACTCTTCTGAGTTCTCTATGTAACCTTTTAATCCACAGTCCCCGATTACCTTTTGCTAATGTTCTGTAAAATGCTCTTGTGAAGTCACTCACTGAAGGCTATGCACTCACTCATTTAAAGCAAGTAAAGCTAGTTGCGTGAATTCACAGAGAGGAAGGCTTTGGCAAAATCAGTTAAAAAAAGATAATCCTGGACTTGCACAAAAGAAATAAAATATATTGTGACACCAGCATATCAAATTCATCACTGCCCGGTGTCTGTTGAATAAAAATGATTGTCTGTAGAGGATGTGCACAGCTTAAGGTTTCAATAAAGAGGAAGTGTTGTATAATTCTTGAAATGTGATCTGTGGTTGTATGCAGTATTTAAAAAGTAATTTTCATTTTAGGTTAAAAGTTGCTGTGTTTTTGGTGATGCAGAGCAGGATATACTTTAATAAATGAGAAGAGGTTCTACTGATATCAATAGGATTAACTAGAGGTGAAACAGAATGGAGCTGTTGTAAGTGAAAAATACAAATAGAATAGAAATCATACACCTACGAGTGGAAATATATTGCAGCGAATGCTACAGAAATTGCTCCCATGTCCAAAGTAATAGAAACTGTAGTTTTAGAAAATAACAACAATGAGAATGATATAAAGACTGAAAGAAGAGGGAGAAGCAGAAAAGTATACTTAAAGGCATAATTATTTAGGCTGGTAAATCACATGTATGATGAAACGATGGCTGGTGATGTGCTCCACGGAATTTGTTACAAGTTGTGAAGGACGGTGCTAAAGCATGTCTGATAAACATCAGTCTGCTGGCTTCCTATCTGTTGTCCTGCACTACTGACCACAGCTCTTCCCTCAGAGGGATGTGAGAGCATCCATGAAGAAAACTGCGTCCCTGGTGGCTTGGGGAGCTGCTGCTAAAGCCTAACTCCTTGTTTATTATTTTTCTGAAGCATTGCAAAGCTCTGTTGTTGTGGTTGTGATTTGTGTTGCTGCCAGGGTGGTAAAAAGCAGTTTGGGAGTATAAAGCCCTAGTTTGGTGCTGGTGTTAAACCCACTCTTAGCACTTGTTCTGTCTGAGAGTTTATCATCAATGAAAGTACACAGTGAGCATGTCCCTAATGTCGTGTACGTTCTCAAGCGCTTTATTGAATCAGCATCTCCACCTCTATTCGTGTTCACTGGAGGTAATTTCTGATCAATTTTTATAAAAGCAGGTATAAAGGCAGTGTTTCCTTTGACTGCCTTGTGCAAAGAGCATAACCAGAAAGATGTTTGTAGTGTCAAATCCGAGTTTCTCATCTGTAGGACACAGAAATGCTGAAACAGGAGGGAGTTTTGCCAACAACCCTTCCTCCGCAGTTTTCTCTTCAGAAATGAAGAAAGGATTATTTGCCATGATAGCAAAGATGTGGCACTTTAGGAATATCCAGTAAAAACCTTTGCAATAGGGAAGTACGTGGCACAAATCATGCTGCTGCCATTAGGCTCCAGGATCACACTTACAGCTCAGGACTGATAGGAAGCTTTAAGTTAAATAAAGGCTAAAAGTATTTACTAACTGTTATGGATTTAAAAAAACTAAACATGTGCTTAAGAGACTTGCTCTAATTTGGCCTCTGTCCTTCCAGTTGTTCAGTTTATGGAAACCTTGTACATTATTTCAGTTTAGGTTGGAAGAAAGGCTCATAGGCATCACAAAACCTCTGGCCATTTAACATGTTTCACACTAAAACGGCTACAACGTCTGGTCTGCCAGCCTGCAGCAGATGGCTTTCTGCACATAACACATAAACTCCAACCTTACTGAATTTCTGTGATTGCCATTTTTTATTTCTGCACAAATACACTGTCATCCATCCAATATTTTAAATGCACAAACAAAGTGCGATGCTCATCAAGGTAATGACTTCATACATCTAAGGCGACCATCAGAAACACCTAATAGCTGCACTCTAAGAGCACTGACATGGCATTTTCAAGGAGACACTTGTCCCTATCCTAAGGGCTGGGCAGGACAGCATTTCATGGGGGCGGGAGAAGAATGGCAACCCCTTTTCTGAGCAGCTGGTGTGCCCATGGGCAGAGACATTGCTAAGGGGACCCACAAGCAACAGCAGCAAGCAAACACCACAAAGGGGCTGGCGAAGTGGGGAGGCCCTCTGTGCAAATTCCACTGTGCCATGTCTTCATGAAGCCACCCTCCAGCCCAGAGACAAGGTGCCCTGGCTCCCCACCACTCACATGGCAGCACAGACACACTTCTAAGAGGAGCAGCAAGCAAATCTCACAAGGGAAATACAACCACAAGTGCTCTCCTGGCTATGGGTTCATTTTAAGCCCGAGACACAAAGCCAGTTCAGATTTCTGAATTTTCCCATCCTTGTTCACGTCGCAGTGGTTGAGCAGGATCTGGCGGAACTTGTCCAGGTCCACCCCGCTTATGCTGGGCTGAAGGCAAAAGAGAAAAATGGTGCTGAGAGATAAAACAGATCTGGATTTCCCCAGCCCTGTAAAGCAGCAGGCCATGCAGTGGCTGGAAAATCCACCCAAGGAAGGGGACCAAATGGCCTGACCCCACATCAGCTCATACATGGTGGGGTGGGGAAGAAACAGAGAACGAGGAATGGGCACCCTGCAAATATAGAAGTGATGTAAGACTGTGAGTAACTGTACAGAAATGTAACATGATTTTTGTGCTTAGTCAAGGCCATCAGTATCTGATCCCTATCAAACAAAGGTCTGCAGAAAGTCGTGCAATACAAGTGGCTGCAATACTGGACCAGTGCTTTCGTCTGATTTCCTCTCTCAAACCTGCTACACGAGGAGCGATATGCCATTTCTGTTGGCAGGCTACTATTTTACAGGCTACTCAGCATCTTAAAAATACCTTTAGTGGATCAAATGAATGTTAAAGACACATTTTACAGGCTATGCTGTCTCTGTATGCTCCCTCTGCTTCCCACTTCCTCAGGAGGAGATCAAATTCACACACAGAGATTGTGGTGCCCAAGGGTGATGCTGGTGAAGGCCCTTGGGAAAAGTATAACCTTCCCTCCTTTGGACACACACACAGAGCACAAATTCAACTTCCCGGCTGTCCTCACACCCTTTCCCTGCATGCCACATGGCCGTAACACACACATGCAGCCATCAGCATGCAAGCTGCAGTCTCTGCTCTCTGCTAAATGGACATGGGAGCACAAGCATCCCTGTGTTAGGTCACATCATGTAGAAATGTACCAGTTCATGCTCAGAGGGAACCAACAACCAGGCTGTATTTGTATTGATCTGAGCCAACGACCAGACCGTATTTGTGTTGAAAGCTCTATCCTGGACTATAGCTGGAAACTCAAGGTAATCCAATGCAAATGGACTCTGCTGTCTGTAAGAAACTGGCGACACTGTGGGCATGGTGCTCTTGATTAGAGGTAGAGCTCAAGTAATTTTCAAGTGTAGCCTTGTGATGAGCAAATGAACCATGAAGTCATGCTGGTGAGGACCATATTTGCAGTGAAAACAGAAGAAAGAACTTCTGATGACTGATCCATGTCGGCACAGTTTGTGAAGCTGTAACAGCTAACTCATAGTATGGGCTAGAATGGACCTTCCTTAAATACAGTTGCTGAGTGAAGGTGTATTTATCTGGCAGGCAGAATTTCTGTGATATGGTGAAATGCTCTACAGTGTTTATGCTGAGACCATGGCATTCATTTCTGCTGCTGATCCAAGTGAAATTTGACTCTCTGTTCTCACTAGCTTCTCAGTTTACATAACTTTACCAAAACAAGCACCTTCCTTCTGATATACAGGGTATTAAAAAACAGAAAGAGCCATGAAGCTACCTTGACCAGTTCCATCATGTCTTTGACAAAACCATCCACTTCTGGGCCTTCAAGTGCTCCTGTTTTACTCTGAAAGACAGATAAACATAAAAATGCTCCAGTGAGTCAAAAACACTACAATGTTTACTGGTCAGTAGGTCCACCTGGTCACCAAGTTTTATAGTATAAAATTACATAATGGTTTGTGTTGGAAGAGACCTTAAAGATCCTCTAGTTCCAACCCCCTGCCATTGGCAGGGACACCTCCTACTAGACCAGGTTGCTCAAAGCCCCGTCCAGCCTGGCCTTGAACACTTCCAGGGATGAGACATCCACAGCTTTTCTGGGCAACATGTCCCAGTGTCTCATCACACTTACAGAGAAGATTTTTTTTCTAATATCTAACATCTAAGATACCTTCCTTTTTCCTAAACCACCCCTTCACCTCAAACAGGAGCAGAATCTCCCACCATTTTCTGAGTCTTGCTTGTCACCAGCTAAGGCAAGCTACATAACTGTCAGAAATGGCACTGAATTGCTGATTTCTAACAGGCAGTTAGGTAGTCATGTCTGTCCTGGGCCAGTCTCCCTAAATAACCTTTGGTTCAGTACTGCAAGAGGGTTTATTTTTCAAGGTGGTGGTGATGCAGGTCCAAAACTGCCAGAGACTGCAAGAGCTAAAGCCACCACCCCCTCTACATCCCTTGCTCCTCCTGCAGGGAGTGCAGAAGTGCTGGCTGTGGCAATAGAGAAAGTCAAAATGGGTCCTTTGCCACAAGGTCTCTGAGCATTTCTCCCCTCTGTCCCTACCTTACCCCCATCCTGGTGCCTGGGCCCCTCTGGCTGACAGGCTCCAGCATAGCAGCAGCTCCTGAGTGACCCCCACAGCACCCAGTGGGAGGAAGAAGTCTGAGCAGCATATGCTAAATCTGTGTCATTTGAATACCACAAAGGAATGGCCTCTGGGACTCACAACATCATAGTGTGCAAAGATCTTCTCAAAATCTCTCCTCCTTTCTTCTGTGCTGCAAGCCTGCATTTGGAGAGGACAAGAAAATGCAAAAGAAAAAAAAAGAAAAAGATTCAGGTTTGGGCCCAGGTTATTTTAGCTGGGTGAGATGAGATCAATGCATCACAAAAATAGCGTTACTTACATCCATTTTAAATTGAAGAAGGAAATTTTCCTGGAGTGCCAGAATCCTGAACAGAGAGATTTAAATTATGATCTTTCTGCTTTATCATCTGCACATAAACTATTCTCTTCTGGTTTGTAAAGCAAAGAGATTTTAGATTATAGGTCTTTAAAAAGGAAAATTGCCAGTGGTGTTATTTATGGAGGGCTGTTACAGGAACACATGACCCTGTCCCTGTCTGATGGGGTGCTCTTTGGCTCACTGCAAATGTGTTTCTTAGCACCATTGCTTCTCCCAGAGCACTTTAGGTGGTCCAGAGCAATGGAGATTGTCAGCCTCTGAAGAAAGAGCTACCAGACAATCATTCCTCGTAACTGGATTGCTGTGCTGCATTAAAGGAAAGAGGAATTTATCACTCTCTGTTGGAGGGATAATTGGTGGTTGTAAAACTAAAGACCAAAGTAATATTGGCCTGTACACCAAGACTGGCCAAATATCTCTCCTTTACCCTCTGAAAGCCCCTCACAGCAATGATAAAATCTTTTCTCTCTCGATCTGCTCTGATAACTGAGGGGCTTAGAGCCTGTAACACTGGGCATGCTGAGCTGTGTCCACACAGAGAAGGGTTTGGGGTGTGAGAAATATACTCAGACCAGAGGGGAGTCTCAGCTGGCCTGGGCCAAGGGGGCAGTAGGGAATCATATTTAAGAGAAAAATGCAACTGCAGTCACCTTTAGATAGTCTCCATTCTGCCTCTGTTTCTCTTCAGATATTTAGTGGTCAAAGGGAATTGCCACATGCACTGCAGTTACACGTGCTGGCATTTGCTGTGATCCCAAGCAGAGAGTAACAGTGGTAAACCAGCACCTCTCCCCTCTCACCCCCCCTCCAACCTGTGATTTAAGACTCCACCTTCACATTTGAAGTCCCATCCAGTCATTGCTCATACATTTACAGACAGAGGCATGCTCTCTATCAGTATACTGTGATATCATAAAAACCTCTGAGGGACCAAGGACAGAAGAAGAGACAGAGACCCATGATCGAGTCCTCAGTTTCATTCACAAGTGTCTTCACCTTGTCTCTCCAAATCCTTTCCTACTACCATTGGCAAACTCCTTTGCAGTGGAATTTCTATTCTTCAGACAAGGAGCAAAAATTTTTTTTTGCAATCACAATAACGTGAAGTAAATGCACATCTGTGACCTTGCTGAAAGGGATTGACATCCTTCTTTTGGAGCCACTGACTCCTTCATCACCTCCTGAGGAGCATCACAGAGGTAGCATGCATCATGTCAGACCATGTTGGTGATGCACAAACAGGTCCTGGCATTGCTCACTGTCATGGGCTGTAGGTACTTGGACTGTCGCAATGGGGACCATGCGCTAAGAGACCTGGGTTACCTACACCAGAGTACCTGATTTAATTTGTGTCCTGGTTTCGGTTAGGACAGAGATAATTTTCACAGGAAGCTGGGAGGGACCACAGACAGGATAGACAACTGAACCAGCCAATGGCATATTCAATCATATGGATGACATGTCCCTTATATAATGGGAGGTCTGGCAGAGAGAAAGGTGTGTGATTTGAGGGAGCTTGTGGCCAGGCCAGGGAGAACATTGTTCTGGGGCAGCGAGCAGTCATGTTGTGCATCACTCATTTTATATATTATTTTATTAGTATTATTGTTACTACTGTTGTTTCATCTCTCTTTTGTTGTTCTATTAAACTGACCTATCTCCACCCACAGGGTTTTGTCTTTTTCTCCCAATTCTCCTTCCCATCACTCTGGGGGGGGTAGGGGCGGAGTGAGCAAGCAGCTGCATAGTGCTTAGTTGCTGGCAGGGGTTAAACCATGACAGTTTGAAGCAAGTAAGATTCAAATGCATGTCCCCATAGGGAGATAATCACGTTGCCTGGATCTGCCATTGCATGCAGAAAAAACCCATAAGTGTCTAAATCCTACCTTGCCAGGTCATTCAGGTCCAGCCGCCCGTCTTTGTTTTTGTCAAAGATTTTCATCTAAAAGTTAAGAAGATGGAGAAAAAAAAATACAGAGGCCATGAGGAGAACACATGTATAAAAAAGTCAATCTACATTTTTCTCTGCCCCGTGCCCTCACCTCTGCTTGCTCAGGGTGCTTTGCCCAAGCCCCAGGCAGCACGGTCCCTCTACTAGCACCAAGTACAAGGGTGGCCCAAGAGCACAGCAAAACGCTCCTGTTTTCTGTCAGCCAAAGACGAAGAATCAAATACCAGCACCACTCCCTTCCCACCTTACACAGGGATAAAGACAGGTCTCCAGCAAACACCTTAAGAAACCAAACAGTGGCCTTGCCATGGCCCCTGAAAAAAGTGCTGAGAAAGGGGGGAACTTCCAGACATTTCCAGCCTGTTTTATCCTTGCTGCTGTGGCTACCGAGTGGCTGAGGTGCAAATGTCACCTTCTGATAGACACTCGGGTCAGGGTTTTATGCTGCTAAAGCCAGTGGGCTTTGCTTGGCTCAAAGCCTGTTGTTGGAAAATGCTGAGATAAGGAAGAAGGTTCAGGCTGCCACCACCAGGAGATTAATCTGTGTCAATACAAAAATCACTTCCTTAATATTATCTTTTTCCTAATACAGTCTGTTTGATGAGTCACCACCAGATATTACTTATTTACTGTATTTTGTACTGTGTTTTTCTGCGAGGCACAAATAAAGTCTGTTACAGGGAAAGAGAGAGATGTTTAATGGGCTACAGACCTGAATATGTCATGGCTAAAAGTTCTAGAAAAAGTATATTATTAAGATGGGTTATCTTTCTTTGTCAGATACACAATAATGGAATATGCTTTCATTTTACCCTCATGAATCTCATTTGTTTATTTAATGGTTATAAGTAACCAGGTCACTACTAATCTAATTGCACACCTTCTGGAGAAGGCCCATACCAGTCCCCATCTCAGGAGGCTTAGAAGGAGAGGACCATCTTGATGCAGCTTTTTTGACCCTGAAGAGATCCAAGAAGAGTCAATAGCAAGTCCTAAGCACTTCCCAGCAGTGAAACCGGGGCAGAGCCTGATAAGTGCATAAGGATACGTATCATCTGGAGAGCTGCCATTTCTCAGGGAGCCCTTGCTTAAATACAATGCCTGTTTTGTCAATGCACCACTTCCTCCCTTCCCCTTGCTCAAGGGCAGGCATCTACACTGAGGATGGTGAGCACTGGGTTTAGAGAAGGTTCTGCAACTGGATTTTATTCCCTGAATTATTCTGCGTGATTTACACTAGTGAGGTTTGGATAGGAGTTTTGAGGAGCACTCGGTATGGACTCACTTCTCCTCCAACTGAAAGACAGTATAAAACTCCTATGAATGATTGAAGGCCCATATTGAGTTCTTTGGAAAAAATCACATCCTAAGAGCCCTGTGAGTGTTCAGTGGCACAAGGAAAGCCACCTTCCCATTTCACTGGCCTCTGCTAACTGTGTGCTCTGAGCAAAGCCACTGACAGAAGAAGGACCTCTGAATCTTCCTTAGCCCTAGAGCTGGAGAAAAGGATAAAACTGCTGAGCCATCCTGTGGACTTCTCTCAGACTGCGTCAGTCCATGTTGTCACTCTCCAGTTTATATAACTTATTCCAGCCTGACTTCTGCTCCATCAGTTATCCCACTGCAATATGGGCTGGAGGAAGGGATGGGAACAGAAGCTGACTTCACTGGTGCCATCGAGGGGGAAAATGTCCTTCCAATGGCAATATCCCGCTGACCATCAGAGACAGAAACCTGAGCTTTCAGCTCCTGGCTGATAAAGGAGCTATTCTGCAGGCAATAGAAAATGGTCAACGTTCCTTCTGGAAATAAATCACCCCAGATAAGTTTTTAAAACCTCCCTCCCAAGGGGCATCAATGACTTCATTGTGTGAGCAGAGAGGAAGACACACCTACTAGGTCTCTTTTGCAGACTTGGGTGGTGGAATGCCATAATCCCAAAGCTCAACAGCAACTTAAGCGCTTTTGAAAATGTCACTCTAAATCCCTTTGTTTAGGCCACTGAGGGGCATTAGTTACCCACAGGGTCTGTAGGAAGTTACTGTAAAGCAGTGTGCCTGGTGTGGTGGCAAAGAACAGTGTTTGGTGAGAAGCTCTCAGGGACTCTGCTACCCAGGCAGGGCAGCTCTGTCTGAAGGCACCAGCCTTTTCCTCATGCAAAGATAACAATGTGCTTACCAAAACACACTAAAAGTTAATGCCTTTGGCACTCTTTGAACTTCACCCAGATTCTCCTACACGTTTCTGAGTTCCCAAAAGTATTTTTTATTTTCTCCCATTCTCTGCACATCTCAGAATTACTCTGTTGAGACTAAAAGCAAGTGTTTCAGCCTAGACTTCAGCTTCAGGTATGGTTTTTTCCCTCTGTGATGCCTTAGGAAAGCAAACACACAGATCTTTTGGGAGAGATTCAGCTCCGTAACCATGAGGTCCTGACCTCCATACAAGCTTGCTGATAAACACCTATAAGCGCTGACCTTGGTGGCAGGTTCTGGGACCAGGGTAAGACCTGGTGGCTCCCAGTCAAAGATGCAGACTTAGGGCCTATTTTTTTCATTTCACACCAGTTTATCTTGCAACAAACCACAAGTCTCTTTTTCAGTGGAACATCTCAAGTCTCATCTCCTTTTCCACATAATAAATAAATAAACACCTTAGTGTAGCTGTTCTTGTTTGTCAACTTTGCATGTCCCATCTGCCCTGCATCTGCTCTACTTTGTGAGTGCAGCATGTTTTCACTGTTTCAGAAGTTGCAAATGGCCAGGAGGCTGAAGAGCTTTGTGCACCCTTAATGAAGCAGGCTAGATTAGAGGTGTTGGTTTAGACGTGAAAGTCTTTCTGCTTCATTATCAATTTTCTGAGCCAGTGGTTTTCAACTCCATCCATTTCCGAACCCTTTACAATATTCCACCAGTAGCGCAGACCCCATTAAGACACATTTAACTGAGAGATAATACTTTCCTTAGTGGACCGCTTAATGAAAAGCAACATCCCCAGTCAATTTGCTTCATTTGCACCTATCTTTGAATTCAACATTAAAATTCCAGGGGTTGACCATGTCTCCTTACAGCTAACTAGCTCTCCTCTCTCACCTCCTTCAGTTTAGAGCTCTGCTTTTGCAATACCAAGATAACCTTTACATTTTCAGATTGTTTGGCCTTTTTCTGCAACAAGTATCCTGAATGAAATTTTCAAATCTATGCAATATTTTGATTGTCCATACCAGTCAACAGAGAGAAAATAAAAGTCTGTCTGGAAGAGCTAGGCTGAGCTAATTCTTGTCCAGTGACTTCCACATGAAAGATGGAAAACATGTAAAGAAGATGAACTAGTGTTCACTGAATTAGTTCAGGTACTAGAGCTAATAAGATAGACCTAATCCTATTATCTGGAACACGGAGCTCACCCACTGCAGGGCAATCTTGCACTGCCTGACTGGGGAGAAGCCCGGGGAAATGTTTATTAATTAAATTTTATCATTTCAAGCATGTGAATATTTGATCTGATCTGCTAATTGTGTACATATGTACACAAAGAATGACAGAAGGTACCCCCTCCACTGATGAAGTGTGCATCATGGGAGAAGGAAATATTTGAAATCATTACGAGATTGTTTCTAATTTAAACTTTTCCCTTTACAAACCATCTCGATATGTTAAAATTGATGGATTTTCAGTTTACACTCTTAAAAGGTATATTTACGCTGCCAGGTTGATAGGAGACATCTCAATGTGATTAAGGATAAGGTCTGGCATGTTTAAATAGCACTCCATTTTACTAAAAGCTTTGTTGTATCTAGCAGTATTCTTTATAAAATGATGCATTTATTTTACCATCCAGCTACCCTGCATTTTAAAGTGTTTGCACAAATTAATTCACTGACATTTTAATGGCAGTGCACCAGGGAAGTCTTAGTTCTGTTTGTCTGAATGTAGTCCATGGACTCTGAGGCAAGCAGAGCAGAAGTAAGAGCTGGATTTGCAAAATAAGAGTCATTGCATCTCATTTTTTTAGAAGTGAAAAATCAAAATTGCCATTGGCTTTGAATTCAGCAAAGGAAATATCTCTGCTTTCCCAGTCCAGTGTTGTAAAGAAGGCCTCTGAAACATCACAATGGGACAAACACACATGTGCTTTGAAGAGCAATATAAGATTATAAATCTGCATTATTTTCCGTGACAGAGATAAGGAAAGAAGTAAACAGCCAAAATAAATAGTTCTGTGATCAGTGGGCTCACTAAAGCCTGCTTTTAAACTTTCTCTGGTTCTCAGTGTGTAGTAAAGTGTTTTATCTCTCAGGTGGGACACAGAAAGAGTCAGCTCCTTACTGACCTCCTACTCTCACAAATATACACATCAGGGGCACCTACACCCAACAGCTGTAACTAAAATTGCCCAGTGAGTACAAAAGCTATTGCGAGTGTATCAAGTTCAGGCACATGCCCGAGCTGCAGGACTGCCTGTGGCTTCATTCCTTGGGGAAGGATGGGGGCACAAAGGCTTTTCTCAGAGCTGCAGGAGGGCCCTGTGGCCAGCAACTTACCCTCAGGACAAAAGCTCAGTGCTCTGCCCGACCAGATTGCCTGTGTAATCTAGATGAATGGTTTAGTGTGGGATTTCTAAGAGTGTTTTGGTTCCTAAAAGACCGAGGGGTTATCTGCTGGGGTTTTCAAAAGCCTGCAGAGCCCTGAGTTCTGTTGGCTTTGATCTTCAGAAATGAAGTTTGAGCTTAAATGGGATTTTCTGCTTCCACTGACTAATGCTACAGCAAGCACGCAAAACCAGAGGTGACAGCACCGCTGGGATTAAGTCTGGAAGGGATAGGGGAGGAAGATTTCCCTCCACTGTGTTCATCAGCAGTGAGGGCTTCCATAGTGCTGGCTGGGGTTAGATGATGTGATGGTTGCAGTGCCAGTGCATCACTGGAGGTGCAGTCTCTTGGGGGTCACAGCACCCTTACAGACATGCCTGGGAGGGAGGCCAGCATCCACCACCACCAGGAGAAGGGATGTACAAAGACAGATCCTTTAGGCAGCCAGTCTTTTAGTTTATATTCCATTCCTATCATGCTTCTAAAGCTTTGGGAAGTTTGCTCAGCTTGCTAACAACCATATCAAACCCTGTTTAGGCTTTTGTCAATACAAGAAATATTTGTCTTTCCATTATTACACCATTTCTTTGTTGATCATAAGAGACTTCATTAACACAAATAAGCTAACTTGGCCAGTAAGGTGTTAAGGAGCTAACTCATCTGGATTTTCTGTGCTCTGATGTGGAAGAATGGCTAACAGAAAAAGGACATGTAGATGTTGTTCAGCTGTGTAAGCAAGAATTGGGCAAGCGGAGAACTCAGCTGGTTTAAACCGATAAGATAGAAGGATGTTTTGTTTTAAGAAAAAAGGGCTTCTGTCTTCCACAAGGCCACAAGGAGCAAAACAGGAGATTGTGTCTGAGAAAAGATACAAAAGTAACAGCTCAAGGCCAGAGCCCGGGGCGGCACCTGCCCTGTGATAGTTAACCAATAGTGAGCTAGCTTTTGCAATATGTATGAGCTAATTAACAAAGAGTATAAAGGTATGTAGTTGGCATCTAATAAACGAAGTCTGCTGATCACCTCTATGAGTGTTGATTGATTCTTCCCTCCGCGGCGACACTCTGACTTACTTCCCTACGTAACTACATTGACATTGTCATTGAGCACAGAAAGACAGACAGATGGACAGACAAGCTTCCACAGCTGAAGTGGCTGCACTGATCCTCCAGCCTTGTCATTGCAGAGGGGAAGGGCAGTAGCCACAAAAGCACCAGGAATCCCCCATTTACTGTAAAGGTCATCCACAATGCATGCTCATGGGCACAGACCATCTTCAGGGAGAAGTCAGACTGTTCCCCTTTGCACTGAGAAGATGAAGACCCTTCAGCAAGTCAGCTGCAGTCTTGTCTGCTCACGACCATGTATCTTCTCATACAAGTGGGTGCATGTAAATAAACATTGATAGACACTTAATGACTATTAATGCAAACATATATATGCTTAGGCATGAAAACTAACAAGAGCTGTGTCCACAAAGAGGCTTCTTCAGCATAGGGTTGCTACTTTAATTCCCCCATTAAGAGTCTTGAGAATTCAAATGTTCTTCTTTTGTGACTTTGTCCGGTGTTTTTAGTGCTCTTTAAGATTTGATTTAGCAGATTCACAGGGTTTGTGAAAGGCCAATGCATTCCCTACCCGTTTTCTTTCCAGGAGTTCATCACTTGTTCATCAAAAATTCCTGGTCTGTATCAGTGTTCTCTGAAGAGAGGATGTCAAGCTTACAAGGAAACAGAAAAGCCTCTTAAGAAATGGCTTCCAAGCAAACTGATAAAGTAATGATGCTTTCTGGAGACAAGCAATTTCTTCCAAAAGAAATGCTTTTTCCCTCTTCCCAGCTCTTTTTTTTTTTTTTTTTTTAATGATGTGGTGTAAGATGATTCATAGCAGCATAAGTGGCAAGTATTTAGCATGTCTTGGTAGATATGTCACCTGATCACACCTTTCACAAGCTAATGCTGCAAATACCCAGCACAGAATCCTAAATTGCAATTGCGTGGGGTTTTGTTTGTTTGTTTTGATCTGTTTGTGGTTTTGTTTTGTTGGTTTGGGGTTTTTTGGGTTAGGTTTGTTTTTGGTTTTTTGGTCATTTCTGGGCTAGCTTCTTTAAGATTTTAGTTTCTGACTTTTCCCCTTTACCCCTATCACCTGAAGACTCTAGGCTCCACTCAGTGTATCAGTAGCTGCTTAAGATGTATGCAGCTGGCTGGGTGTGTACAGAAAAGAGGGCAGGGATCTGTAAATTCCTGTGGAGCCAGATGGGTTTACAGCTCCTTGGGACACAGCTTATTTCAACTGAATGTTATTATAGTGGCACTTGAAAGTCCTGAGTTGGATAGATGGGCCACCCTGAGAGACCCTGTGTGCAGTAGAAATGGGTCTTTGTCTCACAGACCTTCTGCTCTAAACAGATAAAAGGGTGGGAGCAAAGTAATCGGGGAGAGAAAGGTAAATATTGCCACTCAGTAGTAAAGGAATTGGTGCTGGTTGTTGCTGAAGATACAACAGAAAGTCTGTGAAAGCCTCAGGAATTAAATGTAAGGGCCACTGTCCCCCTGTTGCCCCAGACACTGGTGATGGTTGCTGAGTCCCATTGGGACTCTACACTTCAGCAGCTCCCCACTCCACGTGAGAAGCAGAAAGAGAAAGCAAAGAGCTCTCATTGCCCTTGACATCATATCTTTGCTCTTGGCTCCTCAAGTTGCTTCTCCCTTTTTAATCCAGCACTGCAGATGTAAGACTGAATCTTTCTTCCCTCATTGTAATTTTGCCCTCCTACTTCAGGTAAGTTCCCAACAAATAAATTTGTGCTGTGTATCTGCTACTATAGAGATGCTGTCCATGTGGATACTTTGCCATGATGTACAGAATTGATATCCTCTATTTTACTACAGGATATCACAGGGTATGATTACGCATGTTGTAATTTCACACCCTGCCTTAGCACTTGGGATCAAGTGTGTTTATAGCAAAGGATCACAAGGGGAAACAAAAACAATCATCTGCAATATCCTAATTTTCTAACAACCATAAACATCCCTGATTCTTTTAGCATTGCAATTTTGCAAACTTTTATCCTCATGAGCCAGATTTGCATTTCAGAGCATAGATTTCACCAGATATACAAAGCATCTCTTTTCCCAGATCAAGTCTTATCCTGTGACATAGAGACTAAGCTGCCTCACCAGAGAGTCAAAGCCAATCTATAAAAACCCATGGGAACAGAAACCAGACATCCTGGTTGTCTGTCAGACCTTGGCTGCATTGATATCTACCTGCACTGGGGCAGTGGAAATCACAGATCTTTCTTGGGAAATTATGGGAAAGTGAAAGGACTTGGAGAAAATGAACTGCCCAATGTCTACAAGTTTCAGATCAACTGTTCCCCAGCACCTTATCAGAGATTAGCCGCTGGGGATGGAAACCTTAATAAAGCAGCACAAAAGCTATTTGCTACCTGCAAACACTACCGGTAAGCTTTCTGTTCTAGCTGTAGCTTCTGGGGTTTCATTGTTTACAAGCTCTGTCAGTTGAAAAATACTTTCTGTAGCTTGCATTCCTCTCCCTTCGCTGTTGTATAAATATGAAAAAAAACATCTACACTCTTTGTAATGGTAGAGTTTTTCACTTTGTTGTAAAGGGTCACATTTCTAGGCAGAGATGCATCATGCATACATAAGACAGTATTGCAAAATATGTGGGCAGCTCCTTGTTTGCTTGCATACCGAGCTGGGTTTTTTTTAGGTACAAACACAGATTTTGTGCCAAGAAACACAGCAGTCCTGTCTGAAAATCATTTAGGAAATTGTGGTGGTAGATGTCTGCTAGTGAAACTCGAATGATACCCTCAAGGATGACAATCAGAAATAAGCATTTTCTTCTTTTCTTGTTTTTAGATGGTTAGATATAATAAGTTGTTCTGAAATCCAGGTGACTGATGCTAAACTTATACCAAATATTATGTTGCTGATTACAGTATAAAAGATATATTGTGATAAGGCAGGGGAAGATTTGAAGGTAAGCAGCAGGGAGACAGCAAGGCTTGCTGGGCTTTGAAGAGAGGAATTGCTGGAGACCTGAGTGGCTTGGTAGCAAAAGAATTAACTGGGGGGGAGGGAGGGGGGGGGGGGGGGAGGGCGGGAGGGG
>JAAGNO010010227.1:14246-25276 GCA_033439905.1 Ceryle rudis
AAGATGTCTTCCTTATGGGTCTGAAACAGTTACTTATTAAACAATAATAAAAATTTCCAAGATATGCCGACATCCTTTTTTGTCTAGTACAGGTGGGACCCCCTTCACAAGTCAAGTATTCTTTCACCTGCCTGGCAGGCATGCCTATGTGAATTAAGATCATTTCCAGTACTTTGTAGAGAGGAGAAATCAAGAATCCAGCTACCTTAGTGGAAGCTTGAACTTTTGGTTTTTTTAGATGGCTAGAGTGGATAGTGTACAGCCTGCCCACAGATAATTTTTCAAGGTTTTCTGAAGCAGAATGTGTCAGACCAATAGACAGAAATGTGGACTGAAATACATGTCTTGAAGGGCTTCTCCCGGGGCCTGCTTGCCACACATGGGCTTGTATGTGCTTCTATCCACTTTCCTTACTCCTAAGGAAACAGGTTTGCCACCTGAGGCAAGACTCACAGTAGCTTACAGCAGTTGTGCTGGACCCAGCCTGCTTTTGCTGTTTTATCTTTTCATGTAGGATTTCTGTTTAGAGTAAAAGTATGAGGGAAAAGGGCAATACAGGTCCCAGGAGTAACTGTGGCCAGAACATATTCATCTCGGGCCATCCATTCATTCCTATTACTCGTGGGATGTATGGAGTTAGTCAGCTCTAGGATGCAGAAAGGGCTGCTCTGGCTCTTGAAAGCAATAAAATAAAATTAATATGGAGCTACGTTTCTTATTTCTTTACTGTTGACAGTCCTTCTCAAATCACAAGAGTGAACTTACTGAGAAGGAGTAACTTCTCTGCTGGCTAGATCCACTACTTAAAGCTCACAGGAGAGCCCAGTGAGAATAGTTACACCCTTAAGGGTAACCTTCACCATAACAAACTATTTCATTCACAAAGTTCACAATATTCAAGGTGTAAAAATGCACATTTGTGAAACTAGATCAATAGCTTGCAACTGTGTCAAATAGGAAAGTAGGGGACAGTAAAATGTCAGCTCTTCCCCAAAGGAAAGCCACAGCTCTGTCAATGGAAGAGAGAGGTCAGGGTTTGTTTTGTAATAGTGTACAAAATACAGAGGTATGAGATCAGTAGTGTAAAACCTGAGTTACTCTGGAAAGCAGGCTGCCAAATCTCCACTCTGAAACAGATTCTCCATCAAAAAGAGGGCTTTAACTAATTTTCAAAAGTATTTAAAAGCCTAGACTAATTTCTACTTCCCTCACTTCCAAACAAATCTATGATTGACTGAGATTCTAATTCCTAACTCCAGCACAGACAAGGAGCAAGGGAAGCATGGTTTGTTCTTTCATCTGTTATTCAAAGCAGGCTGTCTATATCTCCTTAACTACAGCTCAGCCTAGAGAGGTCTGAAAAAGTCAGTCTTCCACAAAACACAAACCAGATCTTCAAGTGTTATTTCATACAATGGTAAAATTCTACTTCTATGCCTTTTCTTGGTTTTGTTTATTTTTATAGCATTCCAGTGTTTCAGAAGTACTCATAAATTGTCATACCCCAAAGCCATGCTGGTGGCTGATTCCAACCACAGAACATAAAAGCCAACTTCTCCAAGTGCTAGTACAGCAATAATGCAGATGGGATTACTCAGTAATGTTGCTGCTTTTCATGTGCTTTTGTACTGGTCAGTACAAAATTATTAGAGTAAAAAAAAAAAAGTCAAATCATAATTCCGAAGGTCTCAAGTCTGAAAAAGTTAAATCTTTCATTCTTTGAAAGAAACAAATGATTTACTTCCATGATGTTGCCTTTTGTTGATTGTAACAGCCACCAGAACATCCCTAAATATTTTAAATAAATTATACTTCGTAATGACAAAACAGCTGTGAAAAAGTAGTGATATAATAAACAGAAAGAAATTGAATTCTAGCATTTACCCCCTTGGGATGCAGTGTTAATTATTCTTGATCATGTGGATATCGAAAAAATATGTTCAATGTTAACAATACACTTTGAAAAAAGGACATGCTTATTGCAAAAAGGCAGATCTAGCAGGAAGGAAACAGGCCACTTGAGTGTATAGGCTAGCATAAGAACATCATCTATCACAGAAGTTATAGCTTGCATGTTTAGCCAAGACATTTGTGCCAGCTGTTCTGTTGCTTTATGATTAACAAAGGAAAAACTAGTTTGAGGGTTTGGCTCAGGGTTATCTTTCATATGTTAACAATTTCAGAGAATTTTTTTTTTTTCTTTAGGGGATGGAGAGGGAAGGGGTGATAGAGCATATAGCAGAAGGCACTGTTTTCTGGCCCAGGTCAGGCCCCTGGAAGCCATCCCAGCACTCTGAGTCAGAAGATAACTTTTCAGAAAGCACAGCCTTGAATGAATTAAGCAAGAACAAAATGCATTCAGTGGAGAATTTAATTTATGTCAGGTATGTCTTTGGAAAAGCTTGACATCTATCCTTGTTGTCTAGGCCCCATCATTACTTTAGTGAAATGCCAAATAATGCCAAGGTGTTTATGGTCATTAAAACTGGCTTATGCCACTTGGGTATACCATAGAGAAAGGTACAGGCTTGCATTCTTGCAGTCACTGAGGGAATGTCACATTAGTCTATTTGTATTCTTTGGTATATTTTTCTGTGAACAAAAGAAAGAAAAAAGAAAAGCATGCATCTGTCCTCCCCTGTGGGCCACTGAAGTGAGCACATGCTTGTCTTTAAACACAAGACACTTAAGTGATTTTAAAATTACCCCTTGATGAGAATGATTTCCTGAGGAGGAACCTATAGTTTCTGAAAGTAAATTTTGTATTTCTTGGCAAGGCAAATTTTTTATGAATTTTTTAAGAAAGGTGCCTTATGAAATAAAAATCTAGTCATCAAGTGACAGAAAAAATACTTTCTATCTTGTCTCAAACATAATTTCCAACGAAGCACCTAACCTACAGAATATAATGAACAAGAAGATACAATCCAAGTTAGTATCATCCTAAGAAACAAACAAATCATTGAAGTCTTTCCAGTAAAGAACAAAGAAATATTAGAATTAGATTGCAAACGGTTAACACACACATACACTTTTTTATACATATATTGACCAATAATTTTTTCACCGATGTAAGATAACTGTTTTGCAAACAACAAGACCATTAAAAATATACCTTCTCCATTTATGTCCATATAGTATTCTCAAAATTAAAATCTTGTGCACCTCCCCACACTCTGCTGCCTTCCAGATTCATGGATTCATTGCCACAAAATTACCTGCATACCAAAGTCAAGAATTTTATAGTTTCCAGTGCAAGGGGCAAATCTTAAAGAGGATTTTGTAGACAGAAATAACATGCACTCACATGTGAACATAGATGTGGAGCTACAGGTGAATAAAGCCTGCTTCCTTGGGCTTTATTTATATGCAATACAAGTTGTAAGGAATAATATTCCACAAAAAATCAACAGACCATCCTTTGCTGTCCATTACGCATTCTTTAGAAACACCCATAAAATTATTCATGGGAAAAAAACCATAAAGCAGTGAAAGAAAGCAGTAGGTGGAATTTAACTTTATGAATAAACAGCCTGCTAGTTAAATCCTTAACTCTTTGATACTAAGCATGGGAAGTTTGCTGTTATCTTAACTTCCTATTATGTCCTGAGAGTGAGTTGCTTCTCTAAGTCCCTATAGTAAGAATGTACACAACTTTTATTAGTAGTTTTTCAGGTTTTATTCATGTGATTTAACCAGCTGTTGGGGTTTTTTTTTGTTTGTTTGTTTGTGGGTTTGTTTGGTTGTTTGTGGAGGGTTTTATAGTTAGCATGTTTTCTCAAAATAACAGCAACTTCATTAAATCTATTAAGAAAATTTCTTAGAAGTGAGAGAATAAGTATGTTTATTTGC
This sequence comes from Ceryle rudis, assembly GCA_033439905.1. Classification (NCBI taxonomy): domain Eukaryota; kingdom Metazoa; phylum Chordata; class Aves; order Coraciiformes; family Cerylidae; genus Ceryle; species Ceryle rudis. The sequence goes on from JAAGNO010010227.1 coordinate 18,099, forward strand.
TTACCTTGCTTGAAAAAGACTTTGTTTTTGCTTACTAGAGAATGGAAACCTCTGTCCAGTCCTCAAAATGCTGTCTTTTTGTCAAGTGCTGAAAGTTTCATGTTTCAGAAAGCTGATTCTTTGGTGCCCTTTAGCAGCCCTCTTGATGTGCTCATGCTGTGTCTCATTTTTGTTTCTAACAGCATGTTACTTGAAGATCCTTGTTTTTTAGTTCAGAACAATGTGAATCAAACTCCTGGCTGTTAACATGCTTCACAATTATTTTTCCTTTTCCTGCCTACGTGGGAGTACATATGCAATAAACTTCAGTCCAGGAGCACAGTGTTTTTTCTATCCTCTTTTCATTGACATACCACTCCATCCCTTCAAAGATTTCTGGGTGTTGAAGACTCTCATTCAGGAGATCTAGGTAATTAAGAAATATGTATATATTTAGGTGAAATCCAACCACTTTCAGTGAACAAGGCATCCAGTTTGGATACTGGAAGATGTCAGAAAGCCAACAGGGGCAAAGCAAAGAAACTAGAGGACATCTTCATGTGAATTACTATCACTGGAAAAATTATGCACTGGACTAAAATATGTCAAAAACAATTGGCTGGACTTCTAGATCAAGGAAGTAAATTTGTATGCTTTCACTTAGGAGTATGACAGCTTAAAATTAAGATAATTTTGTTTAGAAGCAGCTATGTCATTGTTCAGAAGGCAGTGCAAAAAGAGGGTTTTGTTATAATCTAAGTAATGACAGCCTGTTGATGAAGTAATACTTGATCTGGTTCAATTTTGCCTTTCATGTACACCCAGACTTTGCTCCCTTATATTTTCAAATATGAAAAATAATGCAGAAATTCCCGAAATTGAATGGGAAGTATTGAAAAAGAGAACTAATGCTTCCTCAACTTTTCTACCTGTTTTTATATAGTTAAAACCCCCAACTCTTAGAAAGTACATTCAGCTTTTTTTTTTTCCTGTGACCAGTGACTGCATTAATTTCTCTTGTCCTTTCTGCCCTCTGATAAAATGTAACACCATGCTTATATGTGGCCATGTTCTGATCATGTTTGTGTGGCTACAGAAACACAGACAGAAGCACTGTACAATGCTATTCTCTCTGATAAAAACTTACTAGCTCAAGATATATCATAGATCCCACATTGTCTTAGTAATATTTACATGCTTTGTTCATTGCCTATGCAAATACATGGAGAAATGTGAACAAATTCCATGCTGGAAGGAAAATGTAAAGCAGGATAGTCATGGTATTCTGTTCTGAAAGAGACACATGTCTGTTCTTAGTAGTTATCTGTTTTTATACCTCTCGATGTATGCATTTTTCTGAATTAGAGAGCATGGACACTAGCATAATCACAAACTCCACATGACCTATTCTGAGCCCCTTCAAAGACCTTTCATTTAATATAATATCTAAGGAAAAGTGATAAACTTACACTGTTTCAGCGCTGCAAGCAAGTACACTAACGCAATCCTGTAGAAAACACTTCCATATTAAACAATGTACACAAATTTTGTCTAGCTTTCACATAGACTTGTTCAATTATGTGTAGATATACATATGCAGTTTTGTTCCCTAGTGTAGTTATTCATGGTACAAACTTTAAAAAGCCTGTGTTGTTTTCTTCCTGCTGTGTGTAATTTTCTGTAGTGCTGAAAACACAGTATTTGTGGTCTTTTTTGAGCATGGATGTGGTTACATTCTTCCCACTATTAAAAGATTTCTGAACACACATAAGATTTATTTCAAGTGCTTCTCTGTAAATACTTTTATCAGTTAATTAGTTTCTGAAAATCAGTTATTTTAAAAAACAATAAAAGAGGAGCCACATAAATCAAAACGAAGAAAAGTAAAAAGTGACCAAACTTCAGAAGCCTTACAAAATGAAATATAGAGTCTTGCTTTCACTGTATGTTAACACTCTGGTTTGCTCCATAAACTTTTTTTGTCATCTGTGACATGGGATTAGTGGAGGGGAACCTAAGAAAAAAGAGGAAATTGGATGAATTTGAAAATGTTGGTGCCCAGAGAACACAGAAATTTCAGTTCAGTGGATGAAAGCCATACATTCTTACACATCTTGGTTGCCTCTTCCATTCAAGGACATACTATGGCTTTCTGTTCCTAGTCCTGCTGTATATATCTTGGACAGATTGCAGTTATGACAATTGTCCTGATTTATGATAATGACCTTGCTTGAAAATAATCTCATTTATATCAGTGATTGTTCCAATAATTATTTGAATTATTACAGGGAGATAAAGATTTCCCTGAAGATATCCTCCTTCCAGCTGGATCTGTGAGGAGGAGCTCAGAGGTCTCAGCAATTGTATGAAGAGAATTGAAGTAATTCACATGTGCCTCACAGTGTTTAACAGCCCGACTTTTGGATTTTAAAGGAATTTGGCTTATTTATTAGCTTGTAAAATACAAGTATACACTTATAACATAAAGTTGAGCAAAATACCTGCAGTTAGACTCTTTTTTTGGTATTAAAAAACTGGGGGACAAATTTCAGCTGCTCGTGAAAATAGAAACGTTCTTTGAGCTAAAGGGGAAGATTCATCTTCTTAACTGTGGAGCTAGGAATGATGGATGGGCAAGCATAGCAATCATGATAAAAATGGCCAGTGCCATTGTGGTAGATGAACAAGTATCTTGAAAGCAGATTCACACAGGAAGTTCAGAATTATTCTGTAATGTGTTTCCATACTGTACTTTATGACCAGTTCCAAATCTGTGTCACCAATCCGTCCCTCCTAGATACAAATCTTTTGACAGTGCAGTGTTGCACTGAATATAAAGGATGGTTTGATGTCCCTGTTGATGGTACGATGAGGATGTGTCCCTGTGGGAAGGGCCTGGCAGAAAAAAAGGCAAATCGCCATCAAAAACCTGGAGTCTGATCTTCAGAGTCAAGACAAGGACTTCATTTAATTTTTATTTCCCTTCGTTTAGTATCAGAGAGGCTGTAAGGTGGGTTCTTCTGACAAACAGAAGGCTGGACATATGGGGAATTCAACAGCAGTTATGTGCTCTATCACTGTTGTTAGCTCTGGTTCTTTGTCAGTAGCCCCTCAGCACAGCCAGGGGCTATATACACCTGGAATTAAGTAGGAGTGACATATGCACACATTGCAAACTTTCTGCAGAACACCAGCTAGGTTGAGTCGTGGTCAAGATTATAGCAGGTTTACTTGGTTTACCTGCCCCTACTGGATTTAAAATACAGGTTTTCCCCACACAGCTTGGAGAGTTTTAAGGGCCTTGTAAGCCTATGGAAATTTGTACAAGTCAGAAACATAAGAGCTATCATGCTGAGTTACTTCCAGAAATGACCTGAGCTGTTGTGTGAGGTAACAGTGAAGATAATGCAGTGAAAACCTGCTTTTATACAAACCTAGTGCTTGCAACTGATCAGCAATGCTGCCTCCATGGGCTTCACAGGAAATATATTTTGTTTTAAATCAGATCAATTTCTCGATTAAACAGTCATGTTTTTTCAAAGAGTGATGCAAGATGTTTCTAATACTCTGTTTTTGAAAACCTGCACCTCTAGTCTGTATATCTAGTGTGTGGCATAGATATATAATTTAAAAAAACAAACTTTAAATGAAGATATACTGCTCTTAACCATTATCAGCTTTACTTACCATGTGTGTTTCTGGTATGTTCTGGCTCCAGCCAAAAGCTTTCTGGTAGCTGGAAAATAGGAACATTCCGAGTGGATCTTTTATACCATTCAACTATTGGCACTATTAAGTCTAGAAAATAATATTCATTTCTTGTTGCAAGCAATTTTTGCTGGCATAAAAGTCTTCTTCTCTGACTATTTTTTTTCTCCCCCTTTTTTTTTCCCCTCTGGTTAGTCCCAAAGGACATCCATAGCATATTGGAGTTTTACACTAAGACTTCTTTGTATTGCTTCAGCAATGTAGAAGAGATTTTATGATGAATGGGAACATGAAGTACTTACCAGAAGATATCTCCAGTTCTTAATAAAAAACCTATTACCTTTATATTTTAATGACATAAAATTACCTTTCTTTTGAGATGGTTGTAAAATGTTGAAAAGAATCAACTTAGCATTAGGAAAGAAGGGAATAGTGAAAACTTTACACACATATAACAATTTTTATAAGAGCTATTTCATGTCTTCCTACCCTCTTTCCTTCAAAAATAAATAAATAACTGTGAATGAGAATTACCTCATCATTTGACATTTGAAGTTGAACATGGTTTCACAACAAAAGCAGACATCGCCTGTGCCAGACTGTGAGCTCAGTCTCTGCTGCAGGAAACAAGAGCTCAGGGAATGGACTGGTCACTGACTCAGAAGAGCTGTTCTAGATTGACTGGGATTACCATGGGTTAGGGCTCCAAACGCAGCAGTGACACATACTTCCATTCTGAAACTTTGGTCACTTCTGCTCTAGCAGCTTGCATTTGTCTTGATCACCCCGATGATTAAACCATACTTACTCTTCTCTTTTTCCCACCTGTCTCCCCCTCTCTCAAAATAAAGATCATGTCATTCATCTACTGTTTGCTTTAAACCCTGGCTTTACTGAAGCTGACACTGCATGCTCCTTGAATTAGAAGAGCTCAGAATCAATCCTTCCTCACCTCCTAGAGGTGCCTGAGCTGGGCAAAGGTGTTTAGGATTTGGTTTTGTCTTGTTTTGTTTTTCTTCTGTTAAACCTACTGGCTTGGGTCAGTGAGAGCTAATGTCACAGCTACTATGAACAAACACCTTTACAGTAAGAGAAAGGGAAAGAAATAAACAGGTTCATGGGTTGCTTTACAGACTTGTATGGTTGGGGAGGGGAAGCAAATATATACGCTACCATGTTCACAAAAAATAAAAAAGGAACAAATGGCATATGAAATGCCTCCCTTCTGTACAGGCAGGGTGAGGCCAAAATCAATATTGTCATTAGGTAACCCAACCAGATGTTTCTCATGAAGAAATGTTAGTTGAGGATTGGTAATGTCAAATGGTATATGAACCTGTGAACACACCAGTATGCTATAATCTCATTTAATGTGACACACTCATGCATACGCAGAGATACTATCTGTGTGTTTCCAACAACAAAAAAAATATACCCTTCTCTCCTCTGGTATTTGGAATCTTCCCCTCATTCTGATTTATTCTGTCATAAAAGCTCCCTAGAAAGCCCATGTGGCTTCTGTTATTTGATGGTAATAAAACTGTAAAGAAAACAAATAGCACCCTCAGACTTCAGCAGGTGTCAAGGAGGGAATGAGAACCATATATGTTGCAGAGCTATTTGAACATCTCAGTGCTACTGAAGCCACATGGCCTCATTCACTATCATATTGCTATTACATTAACCCCAGTCTGGAACTGCAGCCTACCTACATATACTTCTGCTTCCAAGTACCCCTTACAGTGCAGAGCCAGCTGAGATGTTCTTCATGAAATAGGGAGTCAGGCTGCCTGAAACTTAGAAGAACATAGGAAATGGCTTCATATGGCATTTATGAATTATTTATCCCTCCACATAAAGAGAACGTAGACTATTTTTGTAGAAGAGGATGGAAATCTCACAGTACAAATTCTTATTCCTTCTTACAGCAGTTTAGATCTGCATAACCCCACAAACTTCATTTGAATTTATTCTCCTTATTGTGCCTTAAAATGAGTTTTCTTTCACACAATGAAAGCCTTATCTGGGTGTTGCAAGTCTTCCAGTCCCTTTCCAGTAGGATTAAGTGTTCTCTTCATGCAGAACTCAAACTGGGGCCAAAATAATATGAATGGAACACCACTCCTGTGAGCTGCTTATGATGCAGCTTTGTTGATCCTTCCAAAATCCCTTCCTTTCAGATACAGTAGATGCCTCAATGCTGATGTTCCTTTAATAGATAGATGAAACATCAGCTCCACGAGCCTTGTTAGAGATGGAGAAAACATTACTGATGCTAAAACTCATAACTGAAGTTAATGAGCAAAGACCTGGTTGCAGATTGATCAATGATTTTAAATTGTTGTGCCCAACAATTTGGCTGTGTTTTTAAAAACGGTCTATAAACTTTTACATTTTCTTGTTCCACAAGCCTTCTCCAATAGCCTGACTTAAGATCAGCAAAACACTCAGAAATCTTCCTTCAGCAGACAGCAGATAACACTCTGAGTGCAAACAGGTTTCTACCCAGGGTAGTGCAATTTCTAGGATCATTCTATTCACCTAGGAGCTATGCAATGGGTTTAAAGTTAAAATAAACCAAGAAGGCAGTTTCCCACCAGCATTGTCCCATGCAGTATACCTGGTGCCAGCTTTGGGAAGAAGTAGGTGTAGTGTTGTGATAGTCACCCACTCATCACAGTATGTCAGCCTGCTAAACTGTCATTTCCTCTTTGCTCAGCTGAGGATGTTGTAATTATGTCTCTCACTTATCCTTTCAAGTAATAGTCAATTGTTAATTTCAGGACTAACAGCCTTTCTAAAACTGTTTCGATGAGTGATAAAAGACCAGTCAGAACATTCCCCACCTATATGTGTATTCACACACACAGTGGTGTGCCTCAAGCAATATAGCTTTCTGTTGATATTTGAATTAGTTGGTCCTTTTCTTTTTTCTTTTTTTTTTCTTTTTTTTTTTTTTTTTGAACTGTCAGGTCAAATGATAGGTTATTTTCACTCTGATTTAATTCAACACACAATTAAAATGTGACTCTAAAAGCAGAATAATCCCTGCTGGCAAGAGAAAGCCATGTTTGCTTTCATTAGAAAGATGGAGTAATAGCTTCAGGTAACTCTCAACAGATGTCATGTTTTGCAGAGTGTCAAAGTTTAGGGTCAGGGCAGCCTGCTAGAGCTATAATAGATGCTCTCTATTAAGCCCTCCCCTTCCCCAAAGGGGAAGAGAAAGGGAATAAGGGAGAGAGACTTAGAAAAGGAAACTAAAACACCTATAATGAAAATAAAAATGGAATATATACAAATATATACAAAACTAGTATTGAACCCAGTTTCCTCCTGATGGCAGTTATGTCACCATTACCACTGATGCTCTGGAGCAGTCACTGGGGAAGTCCCAGACTGGTTCCTGCAGCAGATGGGAGCTGTGTTCAGGAGCTGGATTCTGGTACCGGATTCAGGAACACACCGATTGGGATCAAAGGCAGAATGGACAG
>JAAGNO010010228.1:0-10541 GCA_033439905.1 Ceryle rudis
GGGTACAGAGTGGGTTGAGAGTAGCCCTGAAGAGAAGGACTTCGGTGTATTGATTGACAAGAAGCTCACCATGAGCCGACAGTGCACTCAAGCAGCTCAGAAGGCCAACTGTATCCTAGGATGCATCAAGAGGAGTGTAGCCAGCAGATCAAGAGAGGTGATTCTCCCCCTTTATTCTGCTCTTGTGAGACCCCACCTCAAATACTGCATCCAATTCTGGTGCCCCTACCATAAGAGACACATAGATCTGTTGGAACAAGTCCAGAGGAGGGCCACAAAGATGATTCAGGTGCTGGAGCACCTCTGCTCTGAGGACAGGCTGATGGAGCTGGGATTGTTCAGCCTGGAGAAGAGGAGACTCCGGGGGAACTGCCTTCCAAAATCTGAAGGGATCCTACAGGAAGGCTGGAGAGGGACTCTTCACAAGAGTGTCCAGCGACAGGACGAGGGGAAATGGTTTTAAACTGAGGGAAAATAGGTTTAAATTGGATCTTAGGAAAAAGTTCTTCAGTACAAGGGTGGCGAGACTCTGGAATAGATTGCCCAGAGGGGTTGTGGATGTCCCCTCCCTGGAGGTGTTCAAGGCCAGGTTGGATGAGGCCTTAAGCAACCTAGTCTAGTTGAGAGGCGTCCCTGTCCATGGTGGGGAGGTTGGATTAGATGATCTCTAAGGTCCCTCCAGCCTAAGCTGTTCTATGAACCTATGAAACAAAGGAATTGGAGGGAAAAAAAAACCCACACAACAAAGAAACCCCCCAAAACCCCACCCCTGTAGATGAAAAGGTAGAACTACCTTTATTACAGAACTAAACAAAATGCTACTCCTGCATCATTATGACAGAAGGCTGAGGTGGTGTGTACGTGGTGAGAAAGGTAATTGTAGAATTTAACTCCACTGTGTCTATTCAATGAAAATGAGATCACGACAAAGTTTGAAAGAGACATTAACCACAAAAATAAGATCTTGGATGACAAGAAATAAAATCCACACATAACAAGAAATTAGAAATAAATACCAAAGCTTAGTAGTAAGTAGTCTGCCAATACAAAATTAATTAATTTTCTTGATTTTTGCTGAACCACTCTCCCTATAGTATACAAAATAGCAATTTGGGATATCCTGTTGTGAGGAGTCAGACCAATAAATAAATTCTTACATTATATGGTACCTTGAAATTGTGATCATTACTGCATCACGGATACATACCTCAAGAGGACGTGGCGGAGGAGGTGGCAGGCTTGCAACTTTGGCTGCTCTTTGTCTTTCCACTTCCAGAGCATGTTTACGTGCATCTGTTCGTCTTGGGGGGGAAAACCAAACACACACACACACAAAACAAACAACAAAAACAACCCACAGCACAAAAGAGAAGAGAGAAGGAAAATTACTCAAGCAACAAATGACAGAACTGTGCAAAATAAAAGGCAAACCTACAAACAGATTCAAATGTACCTGAACTGAAATGCTTGGGAGACAGGGACGGGCAAGCACAATGAAAAGTCAACAGAACTTATGCTGGAAGGTAACACTGGAAAAAGTAATTGCTTGAAGTAATGCAAGAGTGTTAATAAAAAGTTGTAATCAGGTTTCTAAAAAACAAAGCAAAATCCCTGCTTTTCACCTGTTTTCAGAAAGCACTGCATCACATTAACATTTCTTAATTGCTCAAGTGTGGACAAAAAGTATTTAATCAATAGATCTTGGCTCTACTCAATCACAACTGTCCCCAAGAGTACACAGTTATTGGTCCAGTATGCATTAAAAAAAAAAGAAAAAAAAGAAAAAAAGCTAAGAAGGAGGAACATAACAAATGCCATAGGTCCTTTTTCAAGTGAGCAACTCCCCATCAGGAACTGGCCTGAGAAGATTTCATTGCACATGTCACTTTACAGCTGTCAGCCATCGGTCTAGACTGATAATAGAGATACAGAGATGAAAGGTCCTATACTCACTGAGAGTCTATAAGGCCAATTTATCGTTAATGTACTTAACATTTTTCTCTTGGTTTTAAAAATACAGTTCTTATCAAAATCCACAAACATTAGTTCTGTAACTCATAAAATTTCAAGATTAAAAATGCTCCAAGCAAGAAGCATCAAGATTTTTGCCCTTCACCTTGTGACATAGTAAAATGCACTGTATGCTTAATAAAATTATGTAATTATTGCATACCGGGCTTGCTCACGAAGTAATTTTTCTTTTTGGTACTTCTGCTCTTTCAGGGCTTTCCTGTGTCTCTTCTCTGCTCTTTGTTTCCTTTCCTCTGCTTGCTTTGCCAGAGCTTCTAAGTCAGGTTCCTTAACAATAACATATTGCACGCACTTAATACAGGACTTTACTCACATGTCATACTAGCAGTGTGGTATTTCAAATTACATACTGCTGGTAAGAATCACAAGCTCAAAATTACTTTCTACTGTATTAAAGGAAAAAAATACTCCAAATAACTTATTCGCTGCCATCTTCTTTATTCTCTTCTTCTCTACCACCAGCAGCAGCAAATTTGCCACATTCCTTGGCCAATGTAACTGAATATTGATGTGGAAACCATAGCTTCGCCCTGCATCTCTCTGATAAAGAGGGCAATAAAAATATACTGACACATTTTAGAAAATGCTGACTAAACTGTATAGAGGAAAGCATGTTAGTACCTTTCAGTCATTAATTACAACAATGATGTATCAACAGAAACATTTCTTTATGATTAGTTCTCTGTTCCTATGGCATTCAGGTGGTAAGTTCTCTGCAAACTCACCCATCCTAGCATTGTACAGCACTTTACAAAGTTGATTTAGAGACACAATGCCATTTCGCTTGGGTTAAAAAGCCTCACTAATTCAGGAAGTAAGCTAGTCTGCAAAATTCATGACAGAAATCTGTGGCACAGCTGATTTCTATAAACCTGGTTCAGAGTCATATCTATAGAAAATTCCTACCCAACAACCTCAATGATCTCTCAAAGACAGCCTACACAAATTATAGGACTTTAAAGACTTAAAATAGTTTGCAGGTACTGAATTAAGAAGCAACACCAGTTTCCAACTTTGGCAAGGGTTTCTGAAACCCTTACCAAGCCCTTCCATGTCATTTGAGTACTGAAGGAAAAACCATTTAAGTGTACTTTTCTTAACCATAGAAAAGATACTGTCACACGGTGGAGGAAAAAAGTTAATATATTACTGGCATACTTGAGACAATGATTCACCATGGGCAGTTTAGGCAAGCACTAACATACACTGCTGTATGTGTGTGCAGTCTAGCATGAAATAACTTCAAGAGTTTGCACAGCAAAAGTCTTAGCAGGCTTAATGGCCTGCTAGACCATTTAATCCTGGTCATGGGAAGTTATCTGCAAAAAAAGTACATAAACATTTCTAAGAAGTTTCCATTCTTAAAAAAAAAGTAGTTTTAGTATTAGGACTGCAAGATAAAGAACATGGGAAAAAAAACCAAACAGCAATCTTGGTATTTCTGTAACATCAAGAATTTCTCTGACAGTAACATTAAGCTGTTAACTTACGTTCTCCTTGGCTTGTCGATGACCCTCACCAATTGCTCTTAAGCTTGATAAATACAGTTCTTCTAAGGCTTTCATCTTCTGATCCTGTGCTTTCTGCCATTCAGCTCTCAGCGCCTCTTCTAACTGACGCAGTTGTTCTTCTCTCCTCTGCTTTACTTTCTGTCTTATCTGCAAGGCGATATACTTCTGTTGCTCTCTTACCTGTAGAAATAGCATTTATGTTTTGTCAGCAACTTTAAAAAAGCACAATGTTTTTTGAAGCAAGTCTTTCCACAATATACTTTACCCTCCTTTCAGCTTTCCATTTCATCTACTATTCCATTAACAATCTATCCAAATACTTTAAAAGTTGCTATTACTTTTTTCTCCAAAATTAATATATCATACAATAAATTTATTCTTAGTTCTATGTTTCTGTTAAAGTCCAAAGAGCGACATACAACCAATAAATAAACCACAAAAACTGCCTGGACTCTCCTTTCCTCCAAAAATACAACATAGTAATTTACTAAAGACTCCTACTGCAATGCAACGCAGCTCAAGGAAAATCATCAGCTATAATGATAAAGTCTATTTATAAGTTTTTGTTTTCCACTTTGTCAGCAAGATTCTCTTCACTGAAGAGTTAAACATATCAAGGAAAAAGCCTAAGAGGGGTGAGAGATTAGTACATAGTAAATGTCTTGAAGACATATTTTTGAAGATGTGAAAGGCATGACAGATTGTGTAGGACAAAGTAGAGGAAATCTAAGAAAAGACTGAGAAATAGAGGAACAGCCCCATGGTCTAACAGCAGGACAGCAGAACACAAATGGAAGATGAGATGACGACCAGACATGTTCTGAAGAACATAAATGTACTCTGCTCAGACATTTTAAAAGGAGCAGTACTTAAAGCACTTAGAGCTATGATATATTGCAGCAATTCAGTTCATCTAGGGGAAAGCTGTGAAGTTCTGTATTGGCAAGAGCCGTCTTATTCCTTCTGCAATATCACTGTGAAAACACCCGGAACACCATAAAAGGTATGAATCCTTCCACAAGCGACACATCGGCGGAAGAGAGAGACAACTGCATGTTCACGGCCAAATAAAAATGGTAGATACTGAGAAGCTGGCAGGGATAGATTCTGGAACAGATGCCAAAATGAATCTAACAAATAGAGAAAGTATCACGAAGAAAACATGCACTTAGTAAATAAACATGAGAAAAGGAAAATAATGCACAGGCTAAATAGAAATCTAAGATACAACAGTATTTTCAGTTAATTTTCCCAAAATATTTTTTTACCTCCTTAAATGAAATACATAATGTACAAAAATACAGGCTTACTTGCTGCAGCCTCAGTTTTCTTCTTCTTTCATATTCTTCTTTCAGAAGCATGGTTTCTTCATTAGGACTAAGCCTCAGTTTTCCAACTTTTCTCTTCATCTTCGGAAACACTGAATAATCCACCTCTGTGAGAAGAGGAAAACCAGAAATGGTGCATAAACTATATAAGTAAACCAGCTATAACAAACAGATATTGCCAAAATCTTAAAATCCATCACGGTATCTAGAAATGTGAGCTACAGCTGCTGACATCTGTTCCAGTTGTATTCAACAACTTTGTCACAGTCACAAATGAATGTGCTGCTTTTGAACCACTATGTCAGGTAACAAACTGCAGCGGTATTACACTCACATTCTACACTGGACCAGACAGGCACATCTGCAAAGTAAACAGCAACAGCCATTCCGTGCCTGGGAAGACAAAAAAAGCCAGAACTACTGAAAACCACACCACACAGTAAAGCAGGCTGGTCACTGAGGTGATCTGTACTGAAACATTCACCTAACGGTTATAAGATACTGAGTTCATTAACGTTTTTCACCACGGTCAAAGGGTTTCTGCCTTGAAGACTGTGAAACTCTCTCGCAAAACACATCAATACTTTCAAAAGCCACAGTTTCTTTCTAAAACCCAAAAGCTTATTACTAGTGAAAAATCCACCCACAAGTTACACCTGGAAAAATTTCTTTTCAGTATAGTAAATAAAAAAAAATTACAAAACTTTTAAGAAATCAGGTAAAGTGTAAAATTGAAATAATTATCCAGAAGATACTTTTGATAAAGGGTTATTAAGTCAATGAATCCCAAGTTCATTAGAGGATAAACAGGTAAAGAATGTCATGGATCCTGCAAGCCTTTTCTTATGCAGCTGATGAGGTAGAAAACAAGAAGTATATCAATAATTAAGAAGCAAATTACTACACTGCCTCCCCTCAAAAACAGAAAGGAAAAATGTAGAGGATGAACAATACAAGGTCTAGATCTAACACTTCAATGATAAGAGCAAAAGCAGATAACGCAAATGCCACATGGAAGCGGCCATCAACTGCACAGATTCAGTCGCAGTAGAAAGCAACCCGTAACTACACGGCAGTTAAAACCAAGTCACCCTTCCCCCTGGAACATCGCTCTGCAGCGGCTCTTCTAAGCCACGTCAACACCTTTTACTACCCTATCCGGGCCAGCTAGCGAAAAGGACTCCTCCAGAACCGGACAGAGAGGCGGCAGAGTTAAAAGGCAACAACGGGCTCAGCGCACGGGCCGGGGATTAGACCTGAGACGGGTGGCTCGGGGCACGTCTGCCTCGGGGGCGGGGGACAGCCTGAGCACGCAGTACGCCCCCAAGCCGCCGGGAAAAGCCCCACCGCCAGCGAGCTCTGCCCAGGAGGCCCTGGGCCCGCTGGGGTCCCTCTGGATCAGCCACAGGGAGCCTCCACGGGCGCCACGGGCGCAGCGGCTCAACCAGCCCGAGCCGAGAGGGGACAAACGCGGAGGGAAGAGAAAGTCGAGTTCATCCTCGGGAAAAGAAGAGACCCCGCGGCGGAACTGCCCACACATACCCACCGCTTCTCCCGCCGCCACCAAAGCCCTCCCGGCCGCCGTCGCGGCCGCCAACGGTTGCGGCCTCCTGCTGGTGCGTCACTGCAGATGCCAACCCAGAGTGGCCAATGGTTGCGGGCGCAGCGGGAAGCTAAGAAACACGGCGGGACTCATTCCCGCGCATGCGCAGCGCAGCCCTCCCCTCCGGTCGCCTCCCGCTACCAGCAGCGCGCATGCGCCACCGGCCACCCTTCCCGCCAACTGGTGACGCTAAGCCCCGCCCCTGCCCCCTGGCGACCAATGGGGACCGCGGGAGGCTGTGACGCGCTGAACGCGGCGACTATAAAGTGAGCGCTGGGGGCCGAGCAGGCGTTTGACTTTTCTTTCACCTTACGTGGTGGTGTGTTCTGTGGGACTGGTTCAGATGGCGGTCATGTTTTGCCCCCTTAATTAGCCGACTTCCCCGTGTATTTGTAGGGCTTTATTACCGTGATTTTTCTCTCCGCAGGCCTCCCTGGGGGTTTCTAAGTGCTAACGCTCCTGGGGGAGGGGCATTGGCTTAGCTAGAAATGCTCAGGGAGAAGAAGACAGCTCAGCACGGCTGGTCTTACCTCTTTCCACTGTCCCTGGTCGACGCTTTTTGGATGCACTGTATGAGCAGAAGGAGTAAATGCGGGCTACGGCTGTACCCCTGGGCTTGTAGTGCAGTCTGCTAAGATTGGTGCTGTTACCTCAAGCTCTGAACTAGGACCAATCTTTCTTTTATAAACCCCTTTTTTAACTAATGCCTGCTCCTTGTGAGTCTGTTGCAATACTCGTTTGCTTCTTTGCTTTCATCCTCATGCTTTAGTTTTCTTTCCAAAAGGGACCATTTATCATACGCGTGAGCCTCGCAGCAGTTGGGATTTGAAAGTGGAGTCATCTGATAACCTTGATTTACGAGGAGCATAAAACTGAGCGTAAACTTGTTATTCATGTTGAGAGAAACAATTCTGCTGCACATATGGGTGAAGCAAAAAAGGCTGTGCTAGGCTGCCTCTTTGCGCCGACCGTGTTCTCAGGGTCTGAGCAGCTCCTGCAGTAATTGAAGAAATGCTTGTGACTTGTAACTGAACGGGCACGAAGGAGATAAGGGGTTGTCTCATGCTGAAACGTGAGAACAAAATAGAGCTCCTTTCTATGGCAATTTTTTCTAGAAAAAGGAAAAAGCAGTTTTCTACTAGGAGCTAACTGTTGTAGTGACCCACCATATTGCATCCTACAGGACTTAAACCAGGAGGGCTGAGATTACGTGGTCAGATGTAGCGGTTTGGTACATGTGGGGGTGCATGGCCACAGAGGAAGACCACTAAAAAAAAATACCAGACTGCAAAACAGAAGACACGAGCACAAGAAGAAGGGGTAACATAGCAGCTGAATGTGCTTTTTTCCCTGCCTGCTGCATTTTACTGAACTGCCGCCTTATGCACAGGCTTCTTTCTGTGCTGTGGGATCAGTTAGGGAGATAATTTGCTTCCTGTCAAATGCTTGCAACTTGCTGCAAACTGCTGACTGTAATAGCTGGTACCAAGTTAATACCTGATTGTACATTAAAGACACCCAGATGTTTCACAGTATGCATGTTGAATAAATTAAATGTGAGCAGTGTGCTTCCAAATGTGTTTCCCAGTCTCCCTATTGGATTTTTTGTCCTTCAGCATTTTCATTATAGCAAGGCTCTTCACAATAACATCTCTTCTAAATAGCTTTATCCTCCAGGTCAATAGGTAAAAAAAAAAAAAAAATTGAAAACAGTCTATTAAGAGAGTAATTGAGATTATAGATTTTAGAATCCTCTACTTACAAAGTGTGAAAGAGGTCAAATATATACTCCTCAATTATACTACTGGAAAAAAAAAAAGGAATATTACAAAACCTACACATGCTAGATAAGAATTTTGTTTCAAGGGTGTTTTCTAGCCAATGTATTGCAGAAGTATTTCTGCTACCACTTCATTTACATACATATACCGAAAACCAGAGGTTTAGCAAACAGTTCATAGTGTAATGTTTTCTACTTTTCAATGATATGTTTGAATTACAGTATTACAGGCCAGCATTAAGTCTTTCCCCTTGTGAAGTAGATGTGTTCCTTTTCTGAAAGGTAAATAGTGATGCAGCAGCATCAGTGCATCTAGCCAAGCATATATAAAACTGGAGATAATGTGTCCCCTGTGCTTCAGTTAATGGTCACATTTCTCTTGGGGGGAAGAATGATACGTGAAGGGCTTCTCTACAAATTCTCTAGATAGTGGGGGGAAAATCTGAGTTTCTTTTCAGGAACAGAATGTTTCCCATACATAAAAAAATGTCCTGCAGTATGAACAGGCCTTCTGCGTTCCCAGAAAGTGATGTCTGAGAGTGGGGCTGATACTTCTCTATCACAGACAGTGGTCGTTCAACCAACAGATGAACCACTGCAAGAGATGTTGGCAGAGGCACATCGTGTGGGTGCGCTCTGTGGGAATATTAAGTCTGGATATGAGATTAGGGAGACTGGAGTTGCCTTCTTGTGCCTTGAGAGAGCAGATTGCCTGTCTCAAAGACAGGTCGAATAGACCAGCATAGGCAACCTGTACCTCTTACTGCCACACAGGAGCACTTCCTGCTTTATTCCTTAGAAATTCTTAACTGCTCACTCATGTCTCTCACTCTCACAAGGGAAGAATGACCTTCCAGTCTTTTCTGCATCTTCAGCAGGGAAGCACTGGTTTTGTAGGTTTTCTGAGATCCAGTAACAGAACAGTACAACCACCTGACAACTCAACCTTGTGCAGGACTTGGCATCCTGCAAGAATTAAGTACTCTCCTTGAAAACCTCTGAAGAGAGAGCTTTAAAGAAAGAGTCATATTCAGATGCTAACCTCCCCACCCCAAGTCCTCTAACACCTCATTAGATAGTAATGTAGTTTTCTGTTTCATGTCTAATTCTTGCTGATAACTGAAGTATCAGAATGAACTGACAACTTCTCTCAGTTTGAACTGGCCCTTCTCTGCATTCAGTATTCCCCCATGTCACACACCGCATTATCACGTGGTCTTAAACCTTTCCCCATGGTTCATTTTGGTTGGATCTGTGATACCTTCTCCCATGCTGTTTTATCTCTTTTAGCACCTGACACCGGACATCTAATTATCACAACCATCAGGATGTGGCTTTGCAAAGGTTTGCAATCTTCCAGTTCATACATTCTCAAAACTGTGAAGTGCCTTTGTTAAACAGTTTGCATTAAGCACATTTTTTAACGTGCAAAAAACACAGGTGGAGTTTCCTACCAAGGAAAAAGGGCTGATCTTTATTTCTGAGACTGACTAATCTACGATGGTTATAGTCTCTGCCTGAGACTGATTGGGAGATAAATTTTCTTGACAGATGTGGAAGGGTAGCTTTTGTTATTATATTCCGTGTCATGTAATAGAAGGCTGCAAAGCTACGCTTTCTGGTACCAAAGCAACTGTATCCAGAGCTGTGCCTGCATGAATTCTCCACATGCAGATTCTATTCATAAAATAAAAGATGCTACAGTTTAATATAGAAAGAAATAATTAAAAAAAAAAAAAAAAAAGAAGGCAAAATATGAAGTAGAAAAAAGGATAAGTAGCTGGTAAAAGGATAATTACATGTAATTAAGTGAATTATAATGTACATCCTAAAATTATTGTCACAGAAAGACAAAGAAATGGCTGTAAATTCAGATCTGGTTTTAGATATAAATGGTGTTGTCTTACAGGAAAAAAAAAAATCCAACAAACAACCCAAAACATGTTTTCTTATGACATTGGTTCAGAATCTCTTATTAGGGAGCCCACAGCAACCTTAAGCAATGCCCATTCTCTGTCATGAATGCCCCTGGGATTTCACCCAGTGTCCTTAGCCCAGCTTAATGGTTTGGGTCTCTGGAAAACAACCAGCCTTGGGATGGTAAGAGCAGCACCAAGTGCTTAAGAACTCATTATTTATGTATGAACCATGCTGCCGTGTAAGGTCATTTTAAAATGGGCTCTCAAACCCTTAGGTCCCAAAGCTTGAAGTCAACAGAACTGAGCTGGATTTGGGTTTTTGCATACAAAACGGAGACTTGTGTAGCTACACTGCTGCTACACTGCTGC
>JAAGNO010010228.1:10641-34298 GCA_033439905.1 Ceryle rudis
CAACAGAACTGAGCTGGATTTGGGTTTTTGCATACAAAACGGAGACTTGTGTAGCTACACTGCTGCTACACTGCTGCTACACTGCTGCGTGTCCTCAGAACCAGTTTGCCTAATTACTCGGTGATGCCAGTGTATGCAGAATTCTACAACACAAACTTGTTTTGTGAGCATTCGCTTACTAAAACTCTTGTAATCTGTGTTCAGCCTTCTAAAATACATTGGAACCACAGACAGAATTTTCTCAAATTGTTATAATATGCATAGTGACTATGTGCACAAATAGGCCAATTATGCTCACTCCAGTGAGTTTACAGCTGGTCTTTGCCAGCTTTTCTCAGCTACTGTGCCGTATCTTGTTTGGCTAACCTGCCTTTGTTTCTTCTTGTAATATCTACTTTTATTTAAACTATACTAATCATTACTTGCTTTTTGCAGGTAGTTTCAAATAGAAAATAGAATGCTCCTGGATTTTCTGGTATTTCCTTTAAAAACCAGATTATAGTCCAGCAAGAACTCTTAAATGGCTTAAAATTTTACCTTGTAGAAAGAGATTTCTTTATGTAAAAAAAAGGCTTTTTTACTTTAGTAGTAAGCATCATATTTTCAGCATGTGGTATGGATGAAACTGGGGGAAAACAAATTCTTTTTTTTCTAATTTCAAAATTATTACTTTTTCTCCAACCTAAATTGGCTTGGGTTTTATTGTTTGCCTCCTCCTTTTGATTGCTTACGTTTATTACATAGTATACAGGAGCTGCTGGAGTTTTCACAAGGTTCAATTTCCTTCGGATGTGCATCCAAATGCCATGCTGTAAGCAATAAAATTAATGTAAGAACATCTTGAAGAATAGCTTAAAACGTTAAGTCTACAAATCACCAAAGAAGAGTTTAAAGGTTCTGGATGAAATCATAAAGAAGCAAGTGGTCAGGTCCTGGCAACTTAATGATTGATTCAATCACAATCCCTTTTGATGTCTTAATAGTAATTTATGCATAAGCAACTAGAAATGTGTGCTGGATACTCCCTTTCTTTACTGCTGGCTTCTGCCACCTCTGACGACTGCTACAGTGGGTGGCATACAGTATACGATACAGAATGCAGGTCTCCTCTCAGGAAAGGACATGTCATTATCCTTGGATAGCTGTTATAATAACTTAATATTGTTTATGAAATACCAGCAAAATGTTCACAGTGTAAAAGAGTGGATTCTGGTTAGATCAAGGTCTTCACAGTCTAAATCAAACAGACTATATGATCAGACAGACTTGTGATATACCAGATTACACTTCTACCACAAATTAGCTTTGATGTTTTCTTTAGTTGAAAGAGGCTGATTATATTGATGGAGTCATTAAAAGGCTTTATGGAGGAAATATGTTTCAAAGAGAACCTTACAAAAGGAATGGATGGTGTAGAAAAATGTATGAGGAATGCATCAAGAGGAGGAACTTGGAAAAAGCTGGAGAGTGTTTAAACTTGTGTTTAGAAGCAAACAGTGAACATGGAGCAGTGATACATTGGTTCTTATTGCTCCCATTTTACTCTTTTTAACAGAAAACAATTTCTCTACAGATGTGAGGACATTTTCTGTCATAATTTTATTAAATATTATAGAAACCAAGGAAGGATGAAAGAATAAAGTGTCTTTAGTGCTTGGAAAGAGGTAAACTGAGAGAAGAAAACATGGAAGGAAAGCTGAATAATGATGCTTGTTTGGTAAACTGGAGTCTGAGCTTCAGTTTTCTGCAAGACCAGAGACTTTTGTGCTTGTGATCTTAGTTTAGTCTCTTTGGGATTGGTCTGATAAATGGAAGTAAGTCCCAGAATCCTGATCCTGAAAAGCCTTGCTAAAGTCTAGAAGTTAGCATTTTTTAAGCCTAAACATCCCCGAGCTTCAAGATTTGCTGCTCTTTACATGCTCCAGATGTTCTAATGTTGACAGGACCAAACAGCTCAGGACCTAAAGCCCAGAATCACAGAAAGGTTTGGGTAGGAAGGGACCTTTAAAGGTCAGCTAGTCTAACCCCTCCTGCAGTGACCAGGGACATCTTCAACTAGATCAGGTTGCTCAGACTCCCATTCAGCCTTACCTTGAATGTTTCCAGGGATGGGCTTCTACCACCTCTCTGGGCATCCTGTGCCAGTGTTTCACCTTCCTCACTGTAACAAATTTTTGCCTCATATCCAGTCTAAATCTACCCTCTTTTAGTTTAAAAACATCACCTCTTGTCCTGTCACAGAAGGCCCTGCTAAAAAAATCGTCCCCATCTTTCTTATACGCCCCTTTTAAGCACTAAAAGGTTGCAATAAGTTCTCCCTGCAACCTTCTCTCCTCCAGGCTGAACAACCCCGGGTCTCTCAGCCTTTCTTCATACGAGGGGTGTCCCAGCCCTCTGATCATCTAAATCTGAACAAGATTCAGGGATTAGGTTGGTTGGTTGGTTTTTTTTTTATATAGGTCAACATCTAATGTACTCAAAGTACACACCACACAACAACTGCAAAGCTCTGCACAGAACACACAAATATTTCCTTCTGTGATTGGACAGAAGAGGCCATTGGAGACCAGGCCTCCTGTTTTTCATGATTTTGTTTGAATAGCCTGATTATTCTGCTCACTCTTTCTATGGCCAAGTTAATAGAGAATTACGTTTTGCCCAGTGGCATGGCTTCAGAGGAAGAGGCAGATGATCCCATCTTCCTCAAAAGAGATTTCCCTGGCAGTTAGAACATCTCTGTGGGAGTTGACTGTGACTTGTATGAAAAAAAGCGTTGAATCTTTCCCACTTCCTCCACAAGTGCTGGGACTACCAAACTGCTGTGAAGTTGATGCAGTTCCTACCGCCTGCTCCTGTTGGGGAGAAAATAAAAAAAAAAAAAAGAGCTTTGCCCAGTTTATTTTTGAATATGTGTGTTTCTATATTTAGAAGAAGTTTGAGGCTAAAGATATATTTTCTGAAAAGCTTATCCCTATAGGTCTGAGAGGCAGAATTCGAGATGTATTTCTTTTCTCAGTATTTCCTATAAGCTAGTGCTAGATAGGTGCACCTTTGACTTTAAGTGGTCCCCTATTGGTGTGTTCACATCCTAAGATAATACCTCAAGGTTCCAGTAATGCCCAGGTGATGTACCCATCAGTATGAGCCCACATCAGCCCTGAAATCAGAGGTGTCTATTGAATGTGGCCCTTTGTTTCAGATATTGAAGTAATACTGAAGTCAGTAATGGGGACAGCAGCAGTAGTGGAGAAAGACATGGACAGCAGTACCATTTGCCCCAGTAATGTCCTTGGTAAAGAACACACATTTTTTTTTCCCACTGGTCCAGTAAAATTGCCTCAATCTGCTTCCTTGGGTGATCAATGCTCATCTGGAATTTTATCACTGTCCTTTTTAGAGGATAATTTAATTGTTTTACATTTATAGAGGCAAGATAATAACCTTAGATTTACATAGAGTTAATTTCTTTCTTTGTGAGTGGGTTCTGCAGGATGTGAGCAATTAAGCTTCTGTGGGAGGATACAGGAAACATGATTAATGGATCAAAGAGACACCATCTAAGGGAAATGGGTATAATACCAAGGGAGATAATACTCCATTTCATAATAGTTATGCAAATATGCCAAATGTTGGAGAATTCAATTAATATTTGACAAATAGATTTTCTGTGATGCAGAGTAAACACATACTGGGGAAAAAACAAAGCTCTATTGCACATTATCTGGTAGCAGGCTGGGTTGGCTGGTCGGGCATCTCATTCCACCGCAGGTGGCAAAGAACGGCTGGGCACGAATCAGTGCCAGATAGTGATATTGTTTGGATGAAAAAGATTGACCAAGGTTAAATTCTATGCATACAAGGCCAATCAGTGCTCTGTCCTCTGCTCTAAGTTAAATTTTATTCCATGGAAATGAAAAGTGGTTTAAGAATGGAGACTGAATTAGGCAACATTTATACTCTTGATTTTCTTTTTCACTTCTCTCCTTCTACCTGTAAAAACAACATTAGTAGAAAAAAACAACAATCAAGTAAGAACAGAATGCCTGAGCTAGTGGAAGACACTGGACTGGGACTCAAAAATCATAAGCCTCAGTTACCCAAGTATAAAATGAGGTTAATACTAATGATATATAAAGGCAGTGACTCATTCAGATACTGTAGTGATGGGAGATGGAGAAGTGCCTAGAGTTATTGAAAACATAAGTTTCTTGTTTGTTTGGTAGCTTCCATACTGGATATGGTATTTTAATCTCTGTTCTAAAATAGTCCATTCCCTTATTAAGGATTTGATATGAGGTTTTGTTCTGAAAAATCCTGATCCAGAAAACAAAGGCATTTGAGAAGCATACTGAAGCATATTGAAGAGTTTCTGACCTTACAGACTGGGCAGTGAGCTAATGAAATGTGGCAAGAGTTATGGAGCTGAAGTTCTAAGTATGAAACTCAAGTTTGTCCATGGGTATCAGGGCTATGTCTGTATGCACAACTGGACCCCTTAAGTCAGAATTCCTGGGTGGTCTAGGAAATCCCCAGCTAGTCACCTGCATGGGATGATTTAGATGGATTTGAAACAATGGACCAACTTGAGACAAGGCAACTGCCTGGACTTCCATCCCCCTTCACAATTCAAAATTTGACAGTTCTAGAGATGTCCACAGACAGCTCCTGGTATCCTGATATCAATTTATATGCTTAGGTGTGTTGATTAACATTCTTGGTGGAGAATCTGGTTGAGAGACTCCCTTATATGTTTCTTGCTGCGGAATTGACCAAACTTGACATAGACATTTGTAAACAGGCAGCAGAAACTGTACCTGTGTAAGCAAAACCAGTCACACAGGACCTTTGTACATACGACAGTTAGAAGATGTTTTGTGTGGAGTTTAAGATAATCTGTAGGAATGGATCATATATGTGCTGGAGTGGTCACATAGCACCACGGGGTCAGACCGATTATCTAAGAATTGAGCAAAAAACAGTGGTTTAAGAAGTTAAGATGCTCTGCAAGGACCCCTTGCAATGGCAACACCTATTGCCATCTTGACAACAACCAACCGTCCTGTATGAGAGATCTAATTCACCATGCGAATATTTCTTTTTAGCCAACACTGAGTGTCTGTGCAAAACAAATCCCGGGCTGCTAGGACATTTCATGCCTTGCAGTCAGGAGGAGTTTTAGGGACACTCCCTCAGTGCCTAGAGAGAAGTTGGGACAAACTTAAGAAATTATTCTTCAAAATCCTGTGTTCCTCAGAAAACCTCCTTGGAAGGTCTCTCAGTGAGACTTCTGTTATGTCAAAGTAGATGCCTATTCTGTGAAAACAGAAACCCATCATGATGCAGCCAGGAATGACTAGGTGACCTATAAACTTATATATATACTATATCTCACACAAGGACTGTATTTTTTAGAGTGTAAAGCATGACAGCCAAGTTACCCTATTTAAATGTGATACTACTGTTGCTTCTCCAGTGCTGTTGCTTAGTGGTCAAAGCTATTACCCAGGGCAGTGGAGATTTTGGGTTGATACTTAGCCTGCAAATGCCCTGTCTTAGGCTAGGAAGGTCTCTTTGGGGCATGCCATGTACTGACTGGGCTGCTGTGGATCCAGGAATGAGACTGGAAAGAAAGCAGACAGGGTGGTGCCAGGCTCTGGAAGCATGGAAAGCAAGGTGGTGGGACATGGAAGTCAGGCAAAGACCGAATTCTTCTCTGCTGTGCTCTGAACTATCAACACATTTTACATTAGGTAATCAGGAGATGAACTTTCAAAGCTAATGAGGGAATTGAGACCCCAGGTTAAACTTGTCCTTCAGCCATTATATTCCTCTAGAAAAAATGAGCCATGCTCGGTTAGGCCATTACAGAGAGGGCAAGGCTCTGTGCTGTGTATCCTGCGTGGGCAGAAGCTCAAAAGTCCAGGAAAACAGAAGCACTCAGGCATGTGTTACCCTCAGGATTTCATACCAGCCAGCCACTAAGCTCTTCTGTGTTACCCTGGGAAGTGTCTACATTTTTTCTTTGAGAATATGGACCTTACATGAGTAATTTCTGTTCTTTGATTCACCCTGCTGAGACCAGGCTTTGTGATGCCTTTAAGAAGGGCATAAATAGGCACTCTGGATCTCATCCTTGCATCATTTAAGTGTGCATTTTCCCTTTGCTTTTGACTGCAGGGGAGGATGTGAGCCCTATTTTCTACTTGCAAGGCATGTGTTCATTCATTTTGATTCACTATGGTCAAGTTACAAGATCTTTAGAAAAGCCTCCTCTCTTCTACTAAGCCATATATTTAAATCTGTGATAATAAATTTTAATAAGCATTGATATTTTTGTGAGTTTATGATTTCTTTTAACAAGCAATTTTGCTGTGATCTTTGAGTTATTGCCTCTAATAGATTACTTCCCTGTTGTCAGGGCTGATGCTATCTCAAAATGTATTAATCTAACCCACATGTACACTTCAGTTAAATGTATCTTGGCAGACATCCACCACTGGAATCAGTGCTGAACACCACAGAGTATTTTTCTAATTGGACATAAAATTCATAGTTTTATCCTATGATTCTTTGCTATACAGTGCATCCAATTAGATTTAATGAGCTCATTTTCAGAACAAGTTGGCCAAACCAGTGCTATTGCTAATTTATAGAAGCTACAGAAAAAGTTACTTGATTAATTCCTTTCCTAAATTAAAACTTTCTAGGAAATAAATATCATTGCTTCTTTTCCTTTTAACACATGAATATACAAATGCCTTCTTTTGCAAATAGAATGTTTTCCTGGTGTGTAGTTTCCAATGACTGTTGTAATATCTGGTTTGGTTTTTTGTTTTCTTTTTTTTTTTTCCAAATATTTGGGCACCACAGGCAAGTCCAGGATATTCTTATATCATGTTAATAAAACCAAGCTCAGAAGCGTAATGACTGAGGAACCAGTAGCAATGTAGCTATCATAGCATGAACTGAACAAGCCAGCTTGAAATCCTATGCAAACACTTGGCAGCTGGTGCCCAAGCTACCCTAGCTACACTGCCAGCTCAAGAGTTCCGTGTAAAAACACTCTTGGTTAATATAGAATGGGTTTAACAATGTTTTCCTCTGGAAAAAAATTATCTGGCTGGACACAAACATGCAGGCTGGGACAGAAGGAAGCTTTAAACATTACTGTCTGAATTCATTAGACCTTGCAAGCTACACAACCTGAGCTGGGCTGTGCTGGAAAGCTGTGTACCACAGACCTATTTCAAGACAACATAGTTGAACCCCTAGAAAGATTAGAGCATGGGAAACAGCAGGAATTTTTTTTGGCCTCAGTGCAGCACTAGCAGAGGGGATAACAAAGCAGACTGGTAAATTGATAGTTGAAGACCCAATGCAAAATGTCAGCATTAACACACAGCTGAGAAGAGTGGTATTTGGAAAAAAAAACAAACCAAAGGAGATCCAAACACTTGAGACAGTCATTCACAAAGAAGGGTTCTCTAACAAGCTGATGCTATTTTATGCAGTGCCCTTCTGTCTTCTCCCTTTCATCTAACGTCAGTGAGTAGATGATGAGAGCTGCTAGGCCAGAGTTCTCTTTCCAACTGCAAGAGCAGGGATGAGAGCAGCTCCATGGGATGCCTGCTGCTGGAAATGAGAGCCTAGCTCCCACTCTTCTCTTCACTGCACTCAGTTGCACAGCTTCCTCCTACCTCCTTCACCTGACTTGGTTATGGACTTGTCCTAGCGAGATCACTTTCCAAAGCTGCAAAACACCCACTTTCGACAAATGCATTGAGAACTACCAGCATGAACCTCAGAACAGGAATGGAAATTATTGTTATTGCAGTTTTACTTGCCTCTGCTTGTGTTGTGACAATGTCCCAGGCCACTATCGCTTCATAGATTGCTAGTTCTGAGTTATTAAGAATTAAACAGTTCTGTTCCTGTTTGCATTTCATAGACATATACTAAGTCTTTCATGCCCGGTATCCTTGCTACTTGTTACAAAGATGTTTCTCATTTATATACAGAAATAACAAGACAGAAAAAAAGGTAAAAGGATCGCCTGAAAGCTGCAGATCGCTTCTGGCAATAATTATTTATGTGTCCACCATTTTGTCCGTGTATATTTTATTCTTTCTCAGTGTATTTTTAACAACAAATTACTTAGCAGAATCAAAGCTGCTTTTTTTAAACTTACCATGCTCTCTTTTGACCTGCACACAAACAAGCAGCATAGTGGAGGACATATGCAGATTTTACACTTAGAAATCTTTTGGTGTTTATTTATATGTGTCTGGTTGCTTTTGTCACAGAATAGACGAGTCTTCCTTCCCTAATGAAAGTAGTAATAGGAAAATTGTTTCAGGTGTTAAAAGCAAATATATTAGGATGTGTCTTTATCAGAGTGGGTTAAGCATGAGTACCTTCTGTGTTAACTGTTTCTTTCACCTTCACGGTGCAAATTGTGCACTAACAATGACTCTCTCTTAGCATTTTACACAGTGAAGAGTAAATACTAACTGAATGTCCTTGCCATATCCTCTCACAGAGGAGAATGCCATTAACTTGTTTACAGGCGAGGCAACAACATCAGATTAGCACTGTAATTCCACTGACTTCTGTTGACTTACTCCGGGTTTACACCAGTAGAAATAAGACTAACATTAGTCCTCAAAAGAAGAAGCCATTTGCTCATGCTTGTCTAGACACAAATCTGCACAGCCGGGATTAGTAACTGAAGACATCCGCATTTCCTTTGCTATTATAATAAGACTTTCTACTGAACTAGCATCTATAAACTTTTAGCAAGGAAAATTTAAAAAACATCACCACAGAACATTACATTGTTCTCCCACTTGTGTCTAGAAATAATTGCTGTGTCTAGAAAGGTTTGTATCCTATGGAAATAAACGAACAAGAATAAATTATTTTTGATGAACTACTCGCCCAGAAATGCGAATGTTTTTCTTGGTAAATTTAATAGCAGAAAAGAATAAAGGGCTTCCAAAGATTGCCAATGAGCAAAGAATGTAAGTTAAAAGCCTTTTTATATGTAAATACTTCATTATGTTTGGGGGTTTTCTTCTTCATTTATTTTCCCCTCATTTTTTTGAAAGCAAAAGCACAATGGGACGTTAGTTATTTCAATTTACATATGAATACCCAGAATTCACTTTCCACTTACAGTTATTCCAGAATTGTGGTAGTACCTGTCAGCATTTGAGGTCTGGAGTAAAGTGGGGATCTCTGACTTCTCTAGAGAGAGTGCTCTGCAGAAATTAGGGGTCTACAGTATTTCTACAAAACCAGAAAATCTTTTTGCAAGATACGTGCTCGCTCCTAAGTGGCAGCAACATCATCGTTTCTGAAGCAGTATGACTTAAAAACACCTAACAAATGTAACTATCATGTCTCCTCCTTAAATTATTGCGAATGTATCCATTATAAAAATGTTTAGCCATGAGTTACAATGGACTCACTGTGAGTCTGGAAACTAGAGCTGAAATTCAGCCTTACACACAGGATCAGTATCAAGCTTCATGTATAAGCCCCACTCAAAACAAGGTTAAAATCCTACTCATTAATCTCCTTGCTCCGAGCGGCCCTTGTGCACTGGTCAGTGTTCCCTTCCCATGGCTGAGTGGTACCCTAAGAATTCAAATTTGAGCCAGAAAATTAAATGAATTCAGATTTTAGCAGAAGTCTAGATTTTGTAGTCCATTTCCAAAACTTTGCAGAGATAAGAATCAGAGGTTAAGATAACCCTACTAACCTCAGAAATCAAAGGCAGCATTTTAAAAAGTATGGATTGATCATTTATAGTAGTGTGTAAGTAACCATCACTGTTAAGTTGCCCAATATTCACTAATAATTAATATTCAAACCCCCAATTTGAAAAGGGAATTTGGAAAATACTTATCACTGTGTCATTATTTCCATTATCGATGAGTGCTGGTTTTCTTTCTTTGTCAGAGGTGCCTCTTTCCTTATAGAGTTTATCTTCAGGTGGGATTTTTATCTGTTTCACACAGCAGCACTTCAAGGCATGAGAGATGCTAGCAAGTCTAACAGATTTTGTGTGGAAAACTTTTCCTTTGTTAACAGTAATAACAACCTTCCTGTACAACAGTTTAGAAAGCCTGAGGATTTCCAGATAGCCACGAAGGTGAAATCTACTTCACTGGCTGATGTTTTCTTATTTAAAGTAAGACACAATCAACTTAATTTTTAATTCATTGCACTAATAGAAGACAATGGGAGTTAGATGCTAAGAACAGAGATACAGATAATGGAGATACATTCTTTCTAGGGAAAACCTGTGATTTACACATGGATCTGTAGTCTTATGTGGGGGGATGTGTCCCCGTCCCACTCTGTCCTTTCCCTGCTTTCTCCCCCACACTGGTCACAGAGCCACAGAGTGAGAGGTTATTCTTCTTTAGGGTCAATGTATCACCAGATCCACAGCATGAATAACTTGCCGTGGTTACATTCACCCATATTTAAAGCACCCAGCCTCCTGGTAAGCTTGCTTCCTAGCAGAGGCTTGTCCTATTATAAACTGGCAAGTCAGTCAGCCTATGACAGAATCAGGCCCGTGCTTAACTGAGAGTATAGGCTTTTGATTCCTTCGGAATTGCACTTAGATGTCCGTGCAGCTTTCAAAAGCACGGACCAGGAACAGAGGAAAATGTACACTGCTGAGTTGGGCTTACTCACAGGATTTACCTTAGTTGCTCCTTACAAACCAAAATGTCAAGTGCTGGAAGACTGTTGGTTGCACAAGAGCAGCAATAGCAGTCAAATGAAAGTGCAAACGTGCCCCGATCTCCTACACCTCACCAGTTATGCAAATTTATTTTGACAACAAAACATGGCTGGAAGGTTGAAACACTTCTAGAGTAAAGTAATGCTCCCAGTTCAGAAAAAAAATAATTAGGATGAGAGGTAATGGTAGCAAGGTTAAACACGGGAAGTTCCACCTCAACAGGAGGAAAAGCTTCTTCACTATGAGAGTGACAGTGCCCTGGAACAGGCTGCCCAGAGAGGTTGTGGAGTCTCCTTCTCTAGGGACTTTCAAGACCCGCCTGGATCTGTTCCTGGGTGGCCTGCCCTGGGTGTTCCAGCATTGGTAGGGGCGTTAGACTCGATGATCTCCAGAGGTGCCTTCCAACCCCTACCATTCTATGATTCTATGATTCCATGATTTTTACGTCCCCTCTCTTCAGAGATTCTTGTGGCTGCTGTGCTCTTCCACAGAACTTTTTGGGTTTGTTTTTGCTTTTTTTTTCTTTTTTTTTTTTTTCTAGGACAGGCCAAACAAGGACTGCCCCAACTCCTTCTGTAGTCAATGGGAGCAACTCCAGCTGACTTCAGTCAGATTGGTTCAGGTCCTTAGTCTCTCTGAACGTATTTTCATTTGAACAAGCAGCAGACATTGATATTATCAGAGAAAAGGAGGGTGACATGAATCTATTTCCAAACAAAAGAGATTTACAGGCCAGGTGGAATGACAGTACATTTATTTTCTTTAAAGGTAATGAGCGGCATGATCCAATAATAATTGTATCTTATGCTTTTCATAAAGCTCTTAAGGCGTTTCATAATCAATTAACAGCTCAAGCACGTCATCATTACAGAACATTTTGCAATAATCCATTAGGAATTAATGTAGAGTAAGCTTTCCATCATGACTAAACAAACTGCTACACAGCTAGGATCCATGCCAAGCAGACAGGGTTTTGAATTCTCTAATGAAGATTATACATTCCCTGCAAGCATATCACCGGGACTTTCCATTCAACTGCTCTCCACCACCGGCAAATTTCTGTATGTTTAGGCATTTCTCTGTACTCCGGTGAGTGTTTCTGTACTGCATTACCTTTAGTTCCGATATTTAGGACAAGATGGATCATAGAAAATGCAATATGTAGTAGTTATACTCCTGGATTGAAAATCAGTCCCTAGAGTGACTTCCTGTACTTCTGAAGTCGTTCTTAACAGCTCTATGAGTAAGACCCCCAAATAAACTTTCGCTGCCTCTTCTTAAACCTTTCTACTTCTCCTATTTTTTCCAGTTAATAAATCTGGACATCTCCACATCTCCTCAGATCAAACACAGCAACGAGAGAGCACCTAGGTAGGTTTTTCCAAGTAGTTGTCATAACCAGCAGTTCAGAGCCTGGCTCTCCCGGGTGTTTTAGGGCAGCAGTAACGCAGCCAGGGTCCTTATATTCCAGAGATGATGTCTGGGTCTAAAATTCGAGCTTGCACCTAAACAGCTCCCTCGCCTGGCAATAGCAGGCTATTCCCTCTCCACCTAAGGTATTTGTGGCTTTCCACACTCTTCTGCCCAGCAACAGTTTGTCCCTTTCTGTCTGCAGCGACAGGCTAATAATGTAAGCATCTTGCCCTGAGATCAGCAGCAGGAACTTACAGTACGATTTACAAGGAAAAAAAGCTTCTTCTTCAAAGATTAAAACCCCTTTAGATGTCTGACATGGGGCCCCCACATTGACAGCGTCACACAGGATGTAACTTTCTAGCTGTTTAAGCGAGACATGTTTTTGTTTTACAAAGACAGCACACAGCCTATTATTAATCGTTTGCATGAGAGACATGGCAGTTTCCCCACTGTTATGCCAGACAATATGGTTTGATTGCTTCTGCCTCCTGTCAAGTCTCCAACTGGAAATGTATAATATGAAATGAAGTGCAGCAAAACAGATAAGGATGTGCTGAGGTAGTTAAAACAATACTGGGGTAATTAAGGATTGGTATCGCTCCTGGAAACAAAATAAGCCCACTGTTTGGATGGTTTGATTAACACCGCAGAATTGTAAGGCTACTGTTGAGACATACTCTGTGCAAAGTGGAAGGAGAAAAATCATCTTAAAATAGGAAAGTTTGGTACTAAGTGCTGCACACTGGGAATAATTAATTTATTTAAAGGTTTTCAGGAAAGATTCTCCTCCAGGCAGAAGGAGGAATAGAAAATGGTTCTTGCAGCAGCTATAGCAGCAATTTATATAGTGAGAAGCCACTCTGATCTTTTTGCTAGCATGTACTGCATTGTTATTATGAGCTTAGACCTGTGGCAAACATAGCAATAGTAAAGGAGACCGGATGCCAGTGGCAGAAAAAAAATAGTAGCAACTGACTACATAAAATATGAGAAATTCCTCCCGTGCATGCTACATTTTTTTTTTAAATAAAGCAAAAGCTCCTTTCCCTGCACCAGAAAAATGAAGTACTGCCTAGAAGAGCAGTGCTGAACCATGAATTGCTCTTATTAATGCTATATCATGCAACTTCAAACAACAACCTGCTTTGCCCCAGGAGGCAGCAAAATCGAAGCAGTGGAGTGAAGCTTGCTGTTAGGTATCTGATCCCTAACTCTTGTTCTTTTGAATCTCTTTTAGAGATTACATTTGCCCTCAGTACTCTGTAATGCAGTCCCTTCCTCCATCCAGCTGCACTTCTTTGACTATCATAGAGAGTCATTGATTCCCGAGTTTTGAATTCTGTATTTACAAAGTAACGATCCCTCTTCTTTGGAGAGGAAATACAGACGGTGCACAACTGTTACATTACACCCATCACCCATAGCCGTGCAGTGTATGTGAGAAAAAGGGAAGGTGGAAACATAGATTCCCATTGGCTTCAAATGGGATATATTAGCAATAAAGGAAAGAAAACCCTCAAAAACTCATGGAAAAACAAAGAATTCCCTCCAAAAGTGAGAATTCCTCTCTTTCTTTTGCCTCCTGCTAATCATGCCTATATCTAATCATACAGAGTCATTGTCTCTTTTCAGTGAGGGAGATAGTAGAAGGGGGTTTTAAACTAAAAGATTTAGACTAGATACTAGGAAGTTCTTCACTATGAGTGTGGTGAGACACCAGAACAGGCTGCCCAGAGAAGTTGTGGACACCCAATCCCCAGAAAGACCAGGCTGGATGGGGCTTTGAGCAACCTGATGTAGGGGAAGATGCCCCTGCCCATGGCAGAGGGGTTGGAACTAGATGATCTTTAAGATCCCTTCCAACCCAAACTATTCTATGATTCATGCAGTGTAGCCTCGCTCAAACTGAGAGTATTCTTACTTCATTTCCCAAAGCGAATGTATCAATTGAACCAACTCTTCAAATGGAAATTGTTATGAATGAGCTTTCTGTGTTGTCAACTGAATGATGCACATTGCTGACAAGATCGACAGAACAGGCCATTTCACAGTTGTGAGCTGCAGAGTGATCCAGCTGATGTAGATTTCCAGCAGTATACTTTCCTAAAGAGCTGCTGCCTCACATTCCCCTCATGACACAGCAAGCGTTAGGGATGTTCTACCCTTGTTCCTTCTCTGTGGAAAAAAAAAAATACTGCAGCAATTATTTCTAAATAACGATTAACACCAGAGGAAGGCATCTTAAGATCAGCAGTGGTCTTGTGACTGTTAGGAGGCTGTTTAGATTAGGTTCAAGGCTAAGGTCTGCTGAGCCTGCCGGATGCTCCTAAGAAGCATTTTATCTAACACTTTGCTGGCAAGGACCTGAGTTTGAATGCAGCCCAGGACACAAGTGCCCCAGTTGCTTCTTTTGCTCTAAAGGTTTGAGCTTGTTTTGCCAGGAAAGTGCCATAATATCCAAGTTATACAGCACTCTGAATGTCTCTCTTGGCCACCGTTGCTGAAGCTGTTCCACTCTGCGTAGAGTAATTAATATTCACAGGGTCCTGAGAGATTATGGCTTGTAATTTAGTGATTAAGATGGGCATGTGGACAGGGGATGGGGTTTATTGTCTGCTCCCCAGGGAGTATACGAGTTTTAATTTACTAAGTATATGATTGAAAATTTAAGTTGGACGCCTGGCAGGCAACGTGCAACGATACAGACTTAAATTTGGTCATAACACTACTCAGAGATGAACTGCCAAGGGGAAATGAGCATCCTCACCACTCACTTCTCCAGTGTGGATAACAATCGGATTCTGGTGTCTTCTGAAGTGACTTCAAACTGTGATCAGTGGAACATGCAAGGGTAATTCCATGGTTTTGTAGGATCAAATGCAACCACACAGATGTAGTGCAGTGGAGTAACTTCCTCTAACTACAACAAAAGGAGAAGAACCAGGCAGCTCCAAGCTCCATGGATACACAGAGAGTTTTGCAGTTATTTAAATCAGCTCCTATTACATTGCTGGGCAACTGAGTCAGGATATGGCAAGCTTCAGTAGGTCTCTAAGATGAAGTGAAACCTATTTCCAGTTGTTGAGATGCTTTTGTAATGATCTTGACACATAGCACTTAGCAAAAATAATTGATTCAATCTTCAGAAATTGGAAGAAGATTCCCATTGATTTCAGAGGGTCACAGAAATTACTCACTCCAAATCAGCACTCTTCACCTTTAAGAATCAGTGATAAACTAGATCAGTCACACTTTTTAATCTAAATAATCTTATTTGGAAAGCTCCATTTCTACAGAATTGGGGGGTTTTATGTGAAACTATCAATTTCAAAACAATTTCTATTAGGAAATAGCGAAAATCTTCCTTTTTCAGTATTCTCCGTTTAACTTCAATACTATTCGCTGTTTAGTGACAAAGCTCATGTAAAAGAAATTTAAATTGAAATAACATATTTCGAACAGATTAAGGTAAAACACAGGACCTCATCTAAAATTAGGATATTTTTATTTAACAATTTAACAGAGACAATTTTGATCCAACGCATCTCCCTGCCTCTCAAAATAAGAAGAAACTTCTGTTCCACTTGGAATAAGGAAAGCTTCTGCCTATTGGGACAGGAAGATATCCCATTGGGAAGAGCTTATTTCAAGATTTTCACAGACTGAAAAAAAAAAATAATCCCAGCCGACTCTACCAAACAGACTACACTGTCCCATAGCTGTAAGTACAGTTTGCAGATCTTGCATCTGTTTTTGTTTACACTGACGGTAAAATATCTGTATAGGTAAGGCAGGTTTTCCATGACAACAGTGTGTACTTTTACATTTCTAGCTGTGGTAGCTCTTGAAAACACAAGAATAAGAAAAAATGGAAAGAGAACCTTACAGAAAAAAAAAATAGTAAGGATCTAAAGAGGCAGAATTAAGTAACGCACAGAGTGGCTGAGCTTGTTCAAGTAGGTAATTGTATTAGTATTGACTCAGTGTAACCGTCTCTCTTTCATAAACGAATGTTTTGCATGACTGGTTTTCTGTGAGTATAAATGCATTGGATTTTTTCTTGATATTGAATTTTATAGAAAAAAAACCCAACCACAACTACATAGATGGATGTGAAGAGAACTAATCCCTACTATTTTATATGAGAGGAAATATGAAACATACATAGCAATGAATCCAAATGTAACTAGAGATTATATGAACTGGGTGCACAATCAACCTCCACTGCAAAAAGATCCCAAACCAGAAGTTCAAATCTGAAGCCATCAGGAACATACTGTTTCAAATAGCCCTACCCCTGACTGTGAGCTTTCATGTGGGTCCAGTTTCAAAACAGAATTTCATGTCCACCTCACCTTTGTGAGATTGCTTCTGTAGTCCCTGCTCATGCTGAGGAGCACTTACTCATGCAAGTTATTAGACTGAAAGAGAAGAGGGTAAGAGTATCTCCCCTACTTCACTTCTTGCAACACTGCAAAAGTAGAGCAATATATATCTTTGCATTATAAATAGAAAACCTTGGGGGGAAAAAAAGAAAGTTTATGAATTTGGCTTCTGGGATCCACGGGACTGAACTGATAAGAATGTCCACAGATACAATATTAGATATTATATCCATGGATACAATGTGGAGAAAGACTTTGGAATTGAGCCCAGAAAGAACTGCTGATACAAGATGGAGTTCCTTATGCTTCTGCTAAAATCACAAAGTTTGATATTAATAAATGAAAAGGTTTTTAGGCTGGAATTAAACTTGCATAGTTTTAATAGGGACCAGTGCAATTTGCATGACGATAGAACCCTCAGACTCTGCCTGAGCTTTCCAGAAATGTCATAGTTGGGAAGGTCTTTACAGGCAAGATAAGATCTTCTTTTCAGTAGACAGGAACCAAACATTCTCTTTTCATCACGTTATATATTAAAATGTCTTATAATGACATCATTAGTGATATTATTGGAACCAGCTGATCTATACATCCAGAATCTACCCCACTCCTCCACCCAGCAGCAAGCATAATCTCCTGACCCTTCCCTTTTGACATAAACACATACATCCACTTTATGGTCCCAGCCTGACTGATCTCTCTTCCTAGGCTCAAAGCTGACTTGTGAACAAGACGTCTCGGCCAGCCAGTCTGAAATCTCCACCCTCTCTAGCCATGTCTAGACACACAATCCAGTGTGATGGTTTTAGTGGAGGAAAACTTCCTAATCCCTTCAGGAAATCATCTGATGGCCTGAGAGATGACATTTAATTACAGGCATTGGCCTAATAGAGAACTGCAAGTACTATGAGCAAAACGACTATGGGCTCAGTTCTGCTCACTATGCCTTGACCCACAAAGAAAGGAAAAGCCTCACAGATTCATAGTTTCTGAGACCAAAATGAACTGCAACATCTCCAGCCCATAACCTCAACCCATGGGATGTAAATTTCTTCCAGACTATTAACGCATATTTTGTAAAAAAAGATATTAACTCCTACTTAAAAACCCCTCTAAGTTATAATGATCTACTGCTTCCTGTTAAGCACCCTACGGATTCCATTTTATTTCAAGACTGAATCTATCCCACTCTGGCTTAAAGCTTTTGGATTTTGCAGTGTCATCAAATGTGAAAGTCCATCACAAAGAATTACAGTGACATCTACCCCAAAAAAGCACAGGACCCATCTCTCTGCTAAACAGGCTGTATCCAGCACATAGATGGATAATACCGCTGTGTGATTTTCTAATGCTATCTGGGGATACCTACACTCCCTTTAATTATATTATTTTACTTCCCCGGTCACTGTAAGGTAATCACCAGGGAAGCAGGAGGAAGCAGAAGGTTTTGTGATGTGCCAGAAAGAGTAAAGGACATGCTGTAAACAGTATCTATGCGCCAAATGTGCTACTGGATCTTTCAACAGATCATTGAGCAGTCAACAGCTCCAGTCTGGAATTAGGCTGATTGTTTAAAGAAGAGTCCACAACTGAATAGCCGGCTTCTATGATACAGGAAAAATATAAAAGAGCTCACAGCATTATATACACAAGGGTGGCAAATTATCAGCTCAAAGTCATGGAACTCCACATTAACTTTTAGAACTAAAAGCTTTTTATACCTAAGTCTCTCTAAAACATTTTGTCCTCTAACACAAAGGGTAGTATCAACAGCAAGAAAAGACATTGATGGCTGGCGTGAGAAACGGAAAGGAAGTCACAGTAGGTGTTTTCCAGTGAAGTCTATTTTCATGTCAAGAAATAAAAATAGAAAATGTCAAACTATACCTAAAAGTAACTACAAATGTGTAAGCTAATAGAATTAATTTGCACTCGATTCTTTAAAAGTCTCAGCTCTTCCTGTAAATAGTCAACTTCCTTCAATTCCTAAAAGATCAATAGGAGTTGAAAGCATTTAGTAACTTGCAGGAAGTTGCTCAGCAGTACACCATCGTGTTTACAGTGCAGATTATGAAAGTCTGGCTGGTATGGCAAGTTCTTCAGAAAGACATCTTGAAGCAAAGAAAATCTTTTCCCAAGCGGACATCTTCAGGGATTCACCATAAGTCACATAATGTAATATTATTTATGATGATTGAATGTGAAAATGTTAAATGTAGACATCAACTTTGAAACTGGTTGTGATTTAGAGAGCTGCAGGTGTTGCTTTTGTAAATTTCATATAGTTCAGTGCCAAAGGAGGAGACAGTGTGAACAATTCTAAGCAGATCTACTAAAGCATTATGTCAACCGTCTGTACTGAAGAAAGCTCTGTCATCGTCCCTGACTTATCTTTCCACTTCTGTAAAACATGGTACAGATGTAACTGTCTAATCTGACTTTTAGTCACAATATTTAGCTACCTGAAAGATAAAGTATAATGTACCACTATACATTTCTCTTCTTTCAGTCTTTCTCAGCTTTGGAACTGTGAGCCTTTGAAAGCGGATGACACGCTCAATTATTATCAAGTAAATTTTTTATCTGTTGTTTGATCACTTGTGACAGCGAATGAAATGTAAAAAGACTAAATGTGCACTACAGAATTAGCCTGCAAAATATAATAGTTATTGTAGTGTATCCAACATAGAAAATGTAAATTATCTGTCAGAAGTTTCTGAGTAATATTTTTATGCTTTTCAGATAAGATCAGCCAAAGTGCTGGCGATGTCACATTTCCATCTTTCAGAATATTACACATCATGTCGTGCAGAAAAAGGAATTCTCATGTCCAGGAGTCCTGCTGTAAACCGGAGCTCTAAGGAAAAAGGATAGCGTCTTAGTGCGTTTTAGGCTTATCTCCGAACGTTCATAGATGAGAATTTCTCCTTTTGTAAATCAATATAATTTCACTGCCTTCGATGGAGGTATGTCAATAGCAGCAGATGAACTCAGTCTTTGTCTTCCATCACAATTCACACTTTCTCCTAAAGGTTATTTTAGGCTCTACACTGAGTGAACCGTTGTGATTGTGAAACTATTACCCAGAGTTCAGAAAAAAAAAAAAAAAAAAGAGTTCTGCAGTACGGTGACAGTGCAAAACACTTCTTTTACCTTGCTAATATGGACCAGCTTTCTGTCTGAAGAACTTACTGCATACTTTGTGAAGTCGGAAAAAAACCACTGTGCTAATTGACTCGGACATTCCGTATAGATGGAGACTATGACAATTTCTGGGCTCAATTCTTGTGTAAGCTACAGCATTTTTTTAAGGAAAGCATCTTGTCTCAGTTTAGACTTTACCAGTATAGACACTTTTCAAGTCATACCAGATGTTTATTATTCTCCCTATTTATTTGTTCGCATGTTTTTAATCTCATTCTTGGTGTGAATATGTTGAGCTTTAACTTTAATCTGGGAGCCTGAAGAGTCTGTTCCTGAAATCTTGTTCCCCACATAAGTACTTCCAGTTCACAGATGATTTGATCCTTTGTTCTACCACAGGAAGATTGAGCTCCAAAGATCTCCTCTCCAGAAGAGTACTGTGGGACCGTTCATCTGTGAAGTCATCTCTGGGAACACAGATTAAGAGCCAGGTGGATTTGTCATTTTTCAGAGACTACCAAACTGCTTTCAGACAGTAGTAACTAATGGTCACTGGTGTTCTGAGGTAGCTGCTGAGCTAGAAAAGAAGGCATTTGTTATCCATCACCTCAGGTACCATTGTTACCAGGACAAAAAATTTCTGGGCCTTATCTTTCAGTACTGAAATTACTCAAGTTTGTCATTGACTTCACTGGCAAGAGAGAGGTCTCATAAAAATGGCATTAATCTTACTCTGCTTTAAATGT
This sequence comes from Ceryle rudis, assembly GCA_033439905.1. NCBI lineage: Eukaryota > Metazoa > Chordata > Aves > Coraciiformes > Cerylidae > Ceryle > Ceryle rudis. Next base: position 31,092 of record JAAGNO010010228.1, read on the forward strand.
CTAAATCTGATGTACTTCTTATGTGCTTTTTATAGTTAATAAAAGATAAATAGGCACTTCCCTGGCACATCCCTCCCATCCAAAACTTGACGGAAGAATATGACCCAGCTTGAGTGTTTCAGGTAACTGTACAGGAAATTTCCATGTGTAAATCTGAAGAAAGCGTGGAGCCAAAAAGAAATCAACAAAAGGCAAAGGAATTCCTGAGAGGCAAAAATGCCAAAAGGATTTGGAATCCTTTCCACCAAAAGGTGAAAAGGATTTGCTGCTAGAGAGCTGTGGCTCCAGCACCCTTTGGAGAAAAAAGAAGTCCAGAACTACTGGAGTCTGTGAAAACCACAAATCCAAAGAACCTTAGCAAGCAACATTTATTTCTTATTATCAGAAAATATTTTGCCAGTTGGGAAAGATCTTGTCTGGAAGGTTTTGCCACTGTAAAAAGGAAAAAGGAAAACAATCTCTAGGGGAAGGCCCTTGTAGTATATACATATGTGCCGCCAAACAATTAACATTTTGTATTTCAACTTGTAACCACTGCCAGTTGCAGCACTTCAATTGCTGTTTACGTGTGATTTTTAAAATTTTCTCTCTATACACACACGCACGTAAACCCAGATGTATTTATTAAAAGACTAAGCTGCTACTGTCACAGAAGCAGGATACAATAAAAGGGAAAAATACTGATTTCAGTAATAGCGTTTCCATTTTTTTAGGTACTGCATAAGAAATCTATAAATTCTGTGCAGGTTTAAGGGGAGATTACTGAACGCTGAATAGACCTGAAAAGACTTTTTTCCTAGATTAAAAAGAAAACAATAAAGATTATAAAATAATCCTGCCAGCAGATTTTACATCTACATCCAAAGGACATGCAATTTTATGAAAGAACAGTGCGATGTCTTAAAATGTGAACCAAACCTTTTACTGAGCTGTACTGCAGATTCCACTGCTGCAATCAATACTCCAAAGAGCCCTATTTTTCTTGGACAAAAAACATACATATATCTGACATTTGAGGAAGCCAGGTGAAGAAATCAATAGCTAAACAAAAATGCACTTAATCATATCTGTTCTGGACGGATGCAGATTGGAAAATCCTATATGGTCCACGTATTGCCTTCTGCTTAAAGCTCAGAAATGCATCTGTGATTCCTAAATGGCAGTGTCCTGTTGCTAGAGCCCTGCTGAAGCTGGAATGATTACAGTAGCAATTAACTGTGTGTCAGCCAGCATCAGACTGATCTATCGCTCAAACTCAAGTTCGGGTACAGTTTGTTGTTAGAGTACTTTAGCATAAATACATAAATAATAACCAACAAATGACATACTTTGTAAGTGTAACAGCTTTACTGGAACACGCAGCAAAGATTCACACATTCACTTGAACTTTAAATCTACTGGGCTGCATTTTGGTACCTGGAGTCAGCCCAAGGAGGAATTTAATATATACTCATACTTTATCTTTCCTTAATGGTTTTAAGTGGTGACCATTATTGCACATTTCTCATGGCATTGCAGGTGATCGTTAAGCGTACGTAACAGCCCTACCAAATGAGTATAGACAGCTCTAATGCCCAAAATTTCTGTGTTCAAAGGTACACTTGTGCACAAAACGGCTGCTATGAGTAAAGGTGCTCCTTTACTTGACATTACTTCATAAAGCCCTTTGAGATAAGCACAGTGCAAGAGATGTTTTAGAAAAACACAGTTTTATTTCTTCTCTGCTCTAGCCCTAAGCAGTTCAGCGTTATTTGAACATCAGCAACAGCACTTCTTTACAACTTCAAAGTCAGATTCTAACCTCAAATTGGCAGTGCACCGTGAGATTAAAAATCTGCCTGACACTGGAAGAAATGGATGTTTTCAGCAGAAAGAAGAGCAATAGAAGGTAACAACACGACAGTTTAATATCGCTCAATTAGAAGGTATATTAAGGTTACACTAAAGGTGCCTGACATGAATGCTTGTACAGGAAACATTTTAAGAAAGACATGAGGAAAAGGATGGCACCATTAGGCTTGGGAAGAGTTTTGTAGCTGTTATTAACCTGGAAGAAGGGTGACATTCCTCCCAACTGACCTTTTCAGCGAAAAACCTCCCTGTCAGGTGCTCTGCAACCATGAAGCCCAGGTAATGTCCTCTATTTTCAAAACGTGTGATCCTGGAAAGAAGCAAATGCAAATAGATGTCTGAGGTCTTTTATTTTCTACCAGTTACAGCTACTGTATGTTTAGAAAGCACGGTAAGAGGTTTCTTCTCCTCTGTAAGAAAGAAGAGTACCTCCGTGGTGGAGCCAGCCTAAACCATGGAAACTGTGAAGAAGCTACAGGTGTTTTGGGGTCCTGTTGGTACAGAAATGAGTAGCAGCAGTTCGGGCCGGGTGTGACAGGGTTCCTCAGCAAATATAGCCTCCTGCTGTCCCCAGTCAGTCGTTGTTCCTGGAGATACGTGGAGACTGCTCTCCATTTTTATTCCAGGCCAGTTATCGCTGAATTTGATCAACAAGCGCTTCCATCCTGCTGATATGCAAGAAAGCAACTGCTGTTGTGACTTCACCCCTTTTAGTCATTCTCCTTCTTGATTCACCAGTAAATGCAACATCGCGTGACCGGCAGTACCGCTCTCCGTGCAGCACCGTACGAGATGTGCGCTCGAGCTGACAACGGTTCCCGCCCTCGCCTCTAAGCCTCTCCCGCGCACCTGTACCACGCAGCCAGCGGGACGACACCCGAGGGGTCCGAGGCGGGAGAAGATCGGGCGTAACTCGCCCAACTCCATGGGCACCAGGCGGTCCCCTTCAGGCGGGAACTGCTCGCCCCACTGCGTGTCTCCGGTCCCCGCTCGCCGCGAAGGGCCCTGAGGAGCGGCGGCTGCCCACGCCTCGTCCCTCCTCTTCCCGCCCTTACGGCCGAGCTCCCCTCGGCGCCCGGCGCCGCCTCAGGCCGGGGCTGGGCCGCGTCCCTTCGGCGGCGGCAGCGCAGACGCGGCTTGGGGGGGACCCGGCGAGGCTCGCGGGCAGCGGGTCCCTCGGCGTGCGGCAGAGGGCGCCCCGCATTCCGCCAGAGCGGGCCGGGAGGAGCCTCAGGCGCGGCGCGGCCGAGGAGGGAGGGAAGGACACCAAAGACTTCAGTTTCTGTAGATGGCTGTTTAAACACACACTTCTGTCTCAGATAAAGAGTTGTGTTTCCGGTTCCACTTTGCAACTTT
>JAAGNO010010229.1:0-15258 GCA_033439905.1 Ceryle rudis
TTAAGCCTCCCCCCACTCCCCCCTCCCCCTCCGCAACCCGCCACAGGAAATAATTACCCCCCCCCCCCCCCCCCCCCCCAAAAAAAAAGTGCTCATTTTCCTTTCCTTGGTACTCTACTATTTAAAACTTTTTGCTCCTTCTTTTTCAGAAGCTGTAACCTAATTCTAAACATAAACCTCTCTTTTTGAACAAAACCTGTGGACCCCAGGAAGTAAAAACCTAAAAAGTTTTTCTTATGAATCAACATTCACTATGTCTTTAAAGGCTTGTCATTAGGCTGTGTCTGAAAACTTTTGGCACTTTTCTCTTTTCTAACCATGGATCTAACTACCCCTCTTTAATAAATTCAGTGGAGTCCTAAAGTTCTAGTGAAAATGATGAGAAGATGAGGTACAGGTCAATGGTACAGGTTGGGATGACTTGTAATGATTTCAGGACAGACTGGCTGTTGTGAAACGGCATGCAATAGGAGGTAGCTTAGGGTTAGAGAGTGGGTGTTAGAAAGGAAGAAGGACTGGATATTAGGAAAAAAAAGACATTATGGGTCACTCCTTCAAACTTTAGCTTGATACCTCCTGTCACCTTCAGACAACAGTTGCTGGCCAAGGCTCAGTACCTACCAGGAAAATAGTATAAGAGCAAAATTACAGCAGCTGAACAGGACCTGAAGCAGCCAAATGAACTTGTTATTCACCCATAAAACCCATATTTCAGACATCAAATGGGAGCATGTGACTAGATACACATAAAACTGGGAGTTAGAGATATTAATAATTTAACAGCCGCAACAATGAAGTATTGCATAGAAACTGTCAGATATACAAAATACATTTAATATTATTGATGGAATGATGATATATAACCCAAGCTACCTTCCCATTCCCACTTTTTTTGTTATTCTCCTTCCTTTGACTGGAATGGACTATGGATGGGGTTTTTGTGTTTAACATTCACTGTGAAAGGGGCTGGAATTGGTTGTGCATCAAGAAATATTAATGTCATGCTTCATTCAGGGGTACAGGTAAAACTGACAGATGCTCAGGATTTATTCTGCATTTGCTAGGAAGAAAATGATTAGAAGTATACCTTTAAAGGATTTTTACAAAGGATTTTTACAAAGACTGCCAGTTTTGGTAAGGTTTCCAAACTAATCCAGCACAGATACTGATATGCTCCACAAATGCTGTGACTGGACAAGCACTTGAACCATGTTGTGCTTGAAAAAGAGATTTAGTTTGGAACCATTTAAACTGCTCACAAATTCTGACTTCACGTTTAGTGGAGAGAAAATCAAGGAAGAAAGTTTAAGAGTCTCATAAACTGAATCTCTGTCATCCTCCTTTGCATCACAGGCTGCTAGTCATGCACTTACTATAAAGATTTCTGAGGTCTCAGCATTGAAATGTGTCACTAGATAGAGTATAACTTTAAAGACTGTAAATGTATTCACATACGAAGATACTACCTATTTCCCCAGACTTGACGGCAGGATTAGACTGACTTTAGCACTGTAGCTGTGTTTTAAAAATCCACTGCAAAATATTCAAGAAGGGTGCTCCACAGACATTATTGCATAGGAGATTTTTCTTAAACATATAGCAGAAAACATATTAGCATGAGCAACATCTATGACATTTCCCCCTCCTCCCATCCCCAGAAGTGTTGTGAGCAAATACAAAGTGTGAGGATCTGGTAGGAGAAAAGAAACAAATAGGAGCTGGAAGTCAGAGATGGAGTTCAAAATCAGAGGGTTCCTGAGGCCCAGGTTTCCTTCTTAAACAGAAAACTGCATTTTGGTAGATTGCAATAAATATTCTCACATTTCGGAAAGTCCTGAGTCGTCTAATGAACCAATGAAGGGATTTTTGTGTGTATTTACACATCTGTGTAATTAATCTACTAATGAAATGTGTCTTGTGACTGGGACTTTTAACAACCCTACCTCTACCACAGATCTACTTTGGTAAATTATGTAATTGCAATGTGCCTCAGCACCCTGTATGCCAAATTAGAATAACAATGTTTCCTTTTTCTAATCTGTTTAAACTGTGAGCAATTTGGGAAGGAAACGAGGTCTACCAACGCCAGAGGCTACCCTAGATCACCTCTGTCCCCTGCTAACAATGAAAGCTCCAGCCACTTTCAATCTTGAGACATTTAAAGTAAATCTGAGCACAGGGAAGCATAAGAAATCATTTTCATCCTCTCCTAATCTAGTCATTGTGATACTACTGGGAGGACTAATAAGGCTATAAACATGATTATAAAAAATAATTTCATAAAAAACAATCATTACAATGCAGATAACAGATTTTCTGTCCCTCCTCAATCATCCAGTATCAGCAATATGATAATCGTGAAGTCCAAATACTTCATTACATCCATGCACTGATCTGTATGTCATTCTATATAATCATGAATACCTACGAAGGAAAGCATGATAGGGAAAAGTATCAGGTTTTCCTGCACCAAAACCTTGATAGCTGAGTTCCAGAAAAAGAGCAGTCAAAATCCCAAGAGATTTCATCAACTTTGTTTCTTTGCCTGACTGAGACCTCAGATGCACCAGTCAGTGATCACTGACCTGCCTTGCTGTCTTTTCTCTTCTTCGCCTGAGACAGGAACTCTGTGTGATGCCCCAGATCCATGCTGACTGCATGTACTCCTGCAGTTTGGGAATCAGAGCATTCTAAATGGGAGTGAGCATCTCAAATTTTGTGTCAGATTGATGCTAAGATGTGATTTCATAGAAAAGGCGGCAAAGTGATTTTTTTAGACAAAAGGCAAACAGCCAGTCGTATACCAGTTGCACAAAGTTTCAAGTCTTCACTAATAAAACTGCTATGAATAAAATCTTTCTACTTTTGAAACTGTCATGAAAACAAATAATAAAAAATCAATTATTATAGTGCACTTTTTTCAGCATTATCACATTCCTGCAAGCAAGCGAAACAACTGAAACGTTTATTCAACTGATAAATTCTGCTTTTCAGTTGTGCCATTACCATGTTTCTCTACTAGAGTTTCATACTCAGAGAGCACTGAGATTTCTAATTTGGGCTTTCATAACCAGAACAAAATTGATCTCACTGAAGCTGACAGTGGAGAGACTGAGCAGATCCTAAGAGTAATTTCAAATGACAAAAAAAAAGTCAGGCAACATTCAGCTTCAAAAGATTAATGGTCCTCTAGACTGAGATCTTAATACAACAGAAAGACATATTATGATCTCACCAAGACCCAGAGAAAATGACACTTTGGGGTATCATAATGTAAACTGAGTACTCCAGGTATGCAAGAGAAAATGCTGGAGACATAGCAGGGCCTTCTTGATCACTTATAAGAAGGTCCTAAGTGCCACAGTCAGAAGCTGGAACAGTTTTCAGAACATGTTACCATTGCTTAGAGACAACCCAGGGATAGGCATTGTCACTCCAGTAATGAATGGAGAACCATAACAAAAACAAACCTAAAACATCGGATTTTCCAGCCCTTCAGTGCACCAGGCTGCTCCTCTGCATTGATGTTTATATCTAGTTTTGCCAATCAAGAAATTTGTGGGTTTTCACATTTCTTACCATACTGAAAGTTATTGAGCTACTTAGTGTGAGTTCAGATTTGCACTGCAATAAGAACCGGACATCCCATTATACTGACAGCATAAATAGTGTATTTTTAATAAATATTGATATGAGCTATTTAGATTTTAAAACAATTTCCATAGCTATCCTCCATCATAGTATTTAATTGAAGTTCCTTAATCTTATAGTATAAAAGTCAGAATAAAACTGTGTTTAAAATGATAATTCCCTTTCTGCAGCCAAGCTCTTACGAGAAGAGTGTGTAATTATCTGTTCAGCTGTAATTCCAGATAGATGACTATGTGTCCCTTTCATTTTAAAAAGGAATTTCCTTACAAATTTTCAATTAAATTATTTTCCACTATGAAAGGTAATATGAAATTTTAAAAGCAGAATAAGAAGATGGTTTGGGATGAAGTTTGACTCTAAGAGGTTTTTTTAAATCAAGATAAAAAAGATACGCATTTCTGTTTTTTCTCTTTCTCAACGTTTTTTATAAAGCATGAAGTTGATGGAGAATGACAGACTACTTTTCACTCACAAGACTCCAGATTATTTAGTGCACATAATACCTTAAAAAAGCAAATCCACATCACCACATTTGTCAAGTTTTTCACAGGAGTAGATGGATTGTGTTTTTGCTGTAACCTTCCCTCAAATTGATCAGACTTCTTGAATTTAATTTGCATAGAGGGCAAATCAGAAGGACATTAACAACCAATATAAATACATTAATAAGCCTTAACTAGTTCATTGGCTGGCAATCAGGAGAGCTGTGGCCTCAAGCAGCTACAGAGTACCCAGCCTGATTTTTTCTGTTGTAATCATAGCAAAGTGACAGATGTTGTTTACATCCACTGTTGGAGGATTCCCCTTGAACACAAGCTCACATTGGACTATGACAGACTAATCTGGCACTACAGAGCACTCAGCTCCTTTTCAGGTAAGTTTAGCCAAAAATAAATGGATTCCCCCAGGATTCACAAACTGCTCTAACCCTGAAATAATTAAGTCTCTGTTCAAAGTTTTGGAGCCTATACCAGTGTGTGTGAAAAGAATGATGAGAAAAACACCCTTTAAAAGTATAATTTTATTAAATGTCCGGCATTAAGTACTCTTTCAATCTCATAATACATTCTCCACCATGACTTTCATGTTCTTTCTTAGAGCATAAAGGAGGTGTAGACACAGATACTTATTTTTCATAATGTGTGTGACATAAAGCGTACTTCCCTGAGCAATATTTGTAGAAAGAGTTGGGAACACAGCATCTGACCCTTATTCTTGCTAACTCCCATGCTTGGAGATTTCCAGGACTTCCAACGAGTCCTTCAAAGAGCTCTCAAGTTGCCTATTCCAGACTGTCGCTGTAGTGATACCATAGTTCACAGCTCCCAGGGAAGACCTTTCCTGGATGGCACTTAGCATTTTTCTTTTTCCCTTATCTATAAGGAGCAAATTCTGCCCTTACACAGATCTACAGTTACCTTATTCCAGTCACACATCTCTATTTTTTTGTTCCATTAGTTCATGTATACCAGCTCCACTGGAGTCCATTTGATAATGAGCTATAAGGGTGTCACAGGCATTTCTGATCTGTAAAGACCCTCAAAGGATACTCTATCTATATAGGACTTGTTACAACCCACCCCACACACACACCAGTACCCATTTTCCAATGTTGAGGCCTCATTCTCATGTTTATATATTTTTTCAGCAGAACCATAACCATCAAATATGTATGTAAACCATAGATGCAGAATCTCCTGCCATAATGACACCTGTATGATATGCCACAAAATATCACTATGGAAATAGTAACACCAGATGAGTAACACTCCTAGGATGTCCTTCACAAGAGGAAATAAAGGTATCTTCTTTGTCTGGAAAATGCAGATTCATGAAATTTTATCTGCATAGTTGCTCAGGGCTCAGATACTGAAAATTACATTTTGGTACTTAAATTCTCCTGAAGACTATATTCAGGCTGAGACTGAGATAATTTGTTATTACTGCCCTTCATCTTATGGGAAGCCTTCTTAAATATTTTAAAGAGCTGCCCAACAGATGGATAAAACTGCTGCATGATCCAAAATACAGTGTTAAAAAGTGATAGTTTTACATTTAATTTTTATGTAAGATTGGTACATTTAATATTGTCAAATTAAATGTCATGTCTGGTGGATAAAAATGTTCCTTCTCCTTAAACATATCTCTTAAAGAGAAAAACAGTTAGGGTGCTTCTGATCTGTATATGAATGATAAATCCTGGGGTTTTTTTTAAATTTGAACAGTCTAAGCATGATCTAAACAAATAAAATTATTTTATATTTGCACAATAATACTAATAAAATGAAAAACACATTTAAAAAATAGAAATGTGTTTCTTTCTAAAGTCACAGTCTTGCAATATCTGAATGATTCCTTTGAATTATTTATGAAATCAAATTTTGTAAACCAACAACCTAGCAGGGAACGTTCTGAATTCAGCAAACCAGCCTTTTCTGATGGAGAAGCTACTGCAGAAAACTTATCATAAGTTCCACAAAATGCAGCCTCCTAAAAGGAATCTAGCAAAAAATTTATATTTTGGAAGTTTTACAAGAGATGTTACATGCTCTGCACATAATATTCTTCCCTCCAGATTTATTTTTTTCTAATACAGATTCATTTTTTTCTATGTCAGTAGGTCTTATACGCATATGGAGAACATCTCTTGTGAGCCAATTTCTTCCCAAACTTCCCAGTTCAATTCCAAACTGGAATAACAATAGTGCTTGAAAAGGCAATACAAAGCCTACCACAACCCCCATGTATACACTGTGAAATAGTAGCAATTCACCTTCAATCCCTTCTTGCATTGTTGGGTTTTTTAAAATTTCACCAGTCTGCCAAATATAAAACTGGTTCTATCCTGGTATTTATATTACTGCAAAGTCTGAGCATCTCTAACTGCTTGGAAGAGAATCAATTTTCTACCTTATCTGATTTCTTTGAAAATTGCAGGAGAATGATCTCAAAGAAAATGGAGTTTTGTAAGAAGGGAAAAATCAGAAGACGGTTTTTGTCCATAGTTCCAGGAATCATTAAACTGTAATTGTAAATTTTCAAGCCAAAAGACTATAGTCTACCTTTGCAATTTGTTTATGACTGTATCTTAAAATGTCTTGGTGTTCTTATTGTTTTTCATTACTGTCTGTGGATTGGGATGAGAAAATCAAATACCTCATTGCTTTCTACAGATGCTAGTGCAATATTTCATTGCCCAAGCAAGCCGTGGCAGAGTACCTAACCATTTAATCCTGCAGGCTTCCAGGCAGGATATGTCTGCTGCAAGGGGTGGCAGACAGGCACTATTGGGTAGATAAACATTAGTTCACAAAATATTTTTAAAATAATGCATGAAACACCAAAAAATGACTTAAAACAGAGGGGAAGCTTATGGCAAAAAAGAGTATATTGGTAATTTATCCCATTGACTGCTTCACTCAGATGATAGGCAAGGTTGAGCAACTGGAAGGTCTTTCTCTGCTTTTGCAGAAAATGAGAATAGTCTACAGGTGGGAAGAGAATACAACTGAGTATGGGTGAGGTTTCCTCTGTAGCATGTGTGCAGGCATAGAGACTGCCTCCTGACTGCTCTTCTCAGTGACATCCAATGATAGGACAAGGGGCAACGGGTGCAAGCTGGGACATAGGAAGTTCCATGTAAACATAAGGAGAAACTTTTTCACAGTGAGGGTGACAGGCACTGGAACAGGCTGCCAGGGAGGTTGTGGAGTCTCCTTCTCTGGAGACATTCAAAACCCACCTGGATGCATTGCTGTGTGATCTGATCTAGGTGATCCTGCTCTGGCAGGAGGTTGGACTAGATGATCTTTTGAGGTCCCTTCCAACCCCTAACATTCTGTGATTTTGTGATACTTAATATGCACCAGGGATGACAACATCCAGAAGATAACCCAATGTGTTTTCTCCTTCTCAGGTTAAAATGTCTATTTTATTCCTTCTCTTTACAAGAGACAAGTGCATCAGTGTGAATCCCCAAGCATAATGCAGCAAAACTCTAATATTTGGAATTACCCACCATTTTTTTCAGCATGACACTGAGAAAATCTGAAGGAAAACATGAAAGACTAATTGATTTCTCTGAGAATGTTAGTTCCACACGGCTCACAACATAAGGATGGGAAAGAAAAGAGTTAGATACACCTAATAGAAAATAGTGTGTGAGCAGAAAACTGAAGGATGGGTGTTAATCTAATTTCTTCCGAAATAAATCTTTTTATGCAATGCCAGGTCACAACTATAATAAACAGAACATCTCGGGAGCACTTACCATGTGTAAAGAAATAATAAATAATAGCAGAGTATTTTACATTTATATAGCACCTTTCATCCCAAAGGATTCTGAAACACTTGACAAGTGTAAACATCCACACAGATTTATACACAGAAAACAACTTCTTCCACCACTGAAACAGATAACTTTCATAAATAGCAGTATGTAAGTCAGAAAACAAAAAAAATTACTTAATATAAATGAATCCACAGAGGAAATCTCTTTTTTTCTCTTGTGTAGTAGTGCAGAAGGTCTGACAGAAGAGGAAGGAGTAAAATTCTGGTCTAATTTGCTTCTTTTAATTTAATTCTCCATTTGTGTGGTGTCTTCATCTGATGAAACCCAAAACTCAAAACCCATCTGGTCATGGTCCTGGGCAACCTGCTCTGGTTGATGGTTCCTGAGCTGGCAGGCTGGATTAGGTGACCTCAAGATGCCCCTTTCAATCTAAATGCTTGTGATTTTCCTGCATAGCTGAAGCAAAAATTTCTTTGGTGGTACATGGAAGCAGTCACACAATTTCATCATAAAATACCAGACTATTTACTCTTGATCTGTGATAGATCCCCAAAAGGGTTTCAAGCTGCTAAGGCATCAGATTAAGGACCAAGGAGATATTTTTCCAACACTGACATTAAATACTCAGCCTTAAGGAAAAGAATTTTCTTTGGCACAAGATAATGGAGTTTTTCCCTCCATGGAAAATTGTGAATAAAGGCCAGATGCTGTTCTGACAGTTTAACCAGATAGTAATGGCAGCTGGTGGGCAGTGCAGAGTCTGCAGTGCTCTAAAATCCCAAGCAGATATTTCAGAGATTAAAGTTCCCAATATAAAATGTCTATCTAATTTTACACGTGATGTAGGCAAAGAGCAAAACCCACAAAAATACTTTAGGGAACCCAAACCAGTTAAGTGCCCATCTAGTTTTTCTGGAATTATTCCTGAAAACTAGCCAGGGGTTGGGCATATTATAAATTACCTCATCTGAAATACAGGGTGTGAAGAAAACCTCAGAGAATTAAAATTTAAATCTTGATACATGTCCACACATACACATGCACACACATTGTCCTAACATTCGAAGGGCAATGCTTAGCCAGATAAGTTTCTGTTTTCCTGCATGATTCACAAAAGTATGATCCAGGCTAATAATAACACTTAGCAAAATACCTTCCCTCCATATTACTGTGCTTTATGAAAAACTTTTTTAAGATAACCATGCCAAAGCTCCAGTTGCTGGGCACATTAAATTGATGCTGGAACAAAGAGAAGTGCTCTTCTCTATCATTGCAGAAAAACAAATATCAACACGGTCTGGCTCAGTATTGGGGTTTGAAGTATAAATGAGGCTATATTTTTATATGAATGAATGACTTGAGCAACAAAGCAGAACTACATCATTTTACAAAGCTGTGCAGTACTTCAGGTATCTGTAAAATTCTGCTGCCACAGCCAAGAAAGGGTCAGATTTTAAGCATTATTGAAGTTTTATACAGTGGACTAGCACCTGAAATGTTGGTGAATAAAAAGAAATCTTCCTCCCAGATACCAGAACTCAGACTCAATTCTAGGCACTCCAAAGTGTCCCATCACCTTCTGTCATGATGTGGCCAGACAGGGCTCTACTGAGACAGTCAGATTATGGAAATGAGTAACCTAGCATCAAGGATCAAGTGTAGTACCTAAAATTGAACTGGACTTCAGCTTACACTATCCTACCTTGATATTGATGGCTCAAATTGAACCCTTTGAACCATCCACCTTTCACTAGTACATATCACTGCTTGGATAATGCAGAAATGTTTCTTTGTGCACTAAAACTGCTACTGGTGTCCACAGTAATGTGCATAGGAAGCTGACGTTTCTAGGAAGCACAGAAACAAAGCAGTCACCATGCTGACTTATTTGGCACATTAACACACAGAAGTGCACTGAGCCTGGCTTCAAAGAAAATATATGTGTGCAGTAGAGACACCCATCTAGGTTTGGTTTTGCATGGTGGCAATGCTAAAAGACCTGCAAAGCTGAGTGTAGTTTCCCTGGAGGAAATGGATGTGCTGTTAATAGGGAACAGCACTCCAGGTTGCTTCGTCAGTCTCATCTGCTGTGGAAGGACAACTGGAAATGAATCAACTCTGCAAGTTCCTATCCAGTGGTCATCACTCTGACAATATACCTGAGAAATTTAAGAGTATATCCCTGTTTTCTGCACTGAATGACATTTTTTTGCTTGTATCAGAGGAAAAGCAATAATCCTTGCTTAGTCCAGTGCCAGATCCTAAAACCCAGGATTAATGTGCTGAGTAGCATCAGAAGACACCATGCACCCTGAAGATATAGAAAAGGATTTATCCTCAGTTAAGCAAGAGAAGGGAACCCAAGAAAAGGGGTGAGCAGGGCAATGTCATGTGCACACTGAAGCATGTGTGCTGTGTTGTCATTGCTGCACTCTGGCATCCACATTTTCCTTATACCCTGTCATGAACTTAGGAAAGGAGTTTGATATGTGAAGCAAAGACAAAGGAATAATTAAACTGCAAAGTACTAGTAATTTGTTTGGGGTTTTTTTTAAGGAACAAATATATTCATATTTTTATGTCAGATGAGCAAAAAGAAAGGGGAATATTCACAGGATATAAGGTAGAGTGGTAAGAGTAAAGGACGTGTCTAACAGCATAGAATTTCTGACATTTAAAAAATACAAGGGCAAAGTGGGCTTGCTGATTGGAATAACTATTCCTTCCATAAAAGCATGGAATAAGTAAGTAATTGAGGTTCACACCACAACCAGAAGTCAAATGCAGAGCAGGAAAGTTAAAATTCCTTAATAAGTCTGCAAATGAGTCTACTCAGCTGTATATGAAAAAAAAAAAAAAGTGGAGGCAAATCTGTGGATCACATTCACTTGTGATGCCAAAATTAAGAGAACGGGAAGTACACCAGAAAGAAACAAAATACTCTGTGTCACGGGAACTGTGGTCTCCATCCCTCTGCCCACTGCAAAACACTATCTACCCCCAAGAACTCATGGTCAACAAAGGTGATTCATTGTATGTTATGGAACTGAAAATCGGTCCTAAGGACAGATACAGTCATTCCCAAAAGTTTTTTGTCAAAGAGGACTTCAGAGTTGAATCTGAAAACATGAAGAACTCTAAAGAAGTGAAGCCAGGTAAGCTCCTGATGACACTTAATGTGAAGTTGCATAGGGAAAACTCCAGTGAAGACATCAGCATATATATACTATACATATCTACAAAGTCTCAGTAAAGATCTGCTTAAAGAGGAATGACAACAGCAGTCCTAGTTTTAACTACGACTTTTCCAAAAGTTTGGCTGATAACTAGTATACTGCCATTATTCTACAGATTATTTCACAGATGTGACTTTGTTTTCTTCCTGGATAAACTCCTAAACACTGTGCCATTCAGGACAATGCCTTTTAGTTTGCCTACATTTTCTTTAACAGACAGACTGATTTTTCAATTCAACTGAACTCCAAAGCTAGGTGCAACCCTTAAAGACTACACTTTCTGCAACTGCATGTGTGCATTCAAGGGAGATGCACCACTATCTGAGAGAAGAGGCGAGTTCAGTTTTTCTATACATAAAATATCAAAAATTACACAGGGAAGAACCCAAAGAGAAGGTCTTGTAGATTCACAGCAGGGCTTCCAGAAACTGTTGGATGAGGTATCAGTGTGAAAGCAAGAGCTGAAGCAGTAGGGACCTCATCAGAAAGGGAAGGTCTGCATCCTGGCTCAGTGAAACTTGTAATCATCTGCTGTTTGTTAAAACAAAACAGAGCAAAAATGCATTGTGGAAATCAGAAGATTTGCTGCAGCTCCCTTATGGAGGAAACATGGCAATAAGCCTGCTGTGAGATGCTGAATTGCTCAGCTATGGTGAAATGAGCACAGATCTGGATTGTAATGTTTGATGATCAGTTTGGTGATTGCTGTTTTTCTTTCTGTTTGTTTGTTTTATTGTACTTTCATGATATTCCTCAGACAGATTCATATTCTTTACATAGAACCATAATGCCTGAGGCTTGTAGCTGTATGACCTCTCTCAGCGCAGTCATAAATCTTGCCTTTAGTTGTCTTTCCTTTGCTTTAAGTTGTCTTTTGTGTCACGTTCACTTTCTCAAACATTTCCTGCAGGTTTGAAGGGGGATGAGCACTTTGTTGTTTTTTCTTCCCCTCTCTAGCACTCAGTGAGTTGTGGAATTCTTGATCCTGCTGCTGCTATGAAGAAACCAGGTCGATAATTACCAAAAGCCAGCAGTTGTGGCTGGCAGAGGTGAGCTCTTCATGTTTCTGATGACTATCTGCCCCTGCAAAGGGGCTTTTCCTTCCCTTGCAGTGAAGTTTTGTGTTGTAACAGCACCAGTTACTAGAGGGCACCTCTAAAACTACTCAGCAATGCCCTAGGGCTCAGGGAAGAAGTTTTCCTTGAAGCACCTAGGGTATGAATAGCTTTGTTATGCTCTCTGCAAAACCATGAAGCAGTCACCGCCTGGCTGGGTTCCCTTGCCTCATCACTGGCTGAAAAACAGTTTGTGCAGAGGCATCTTGTACTAGCAGGCTGACCATGGGCTGTCCTGAAATTCTTACTCTGCATGACACATCAGCACCTACCACTCCTTCAATTGAACTGTGTGTTTGTTTATTTTGTTTGTTCATCTAAATCTCGCTGTTGGATATTAAACATCATTTGCAGTAACCACACAAACTGGGTGCACACAGGTTTTAGAAAGTGAAAATTACTGTGAGGAGCGACAGATTATTATTTGTGTTCTATTATAATTAATTACTTGGCACAGCTGGAAACCATGTTACAAGTCTTAGGTGTTTGCAAGAATGAATGGCCTTGTAAGATGTAGCTGGAAGCTAAATCCATCCTTGTCGTCCCTGTTCGCTTTTGGTGTTCTCAGTGCTGGATAGATGTGCCTGCCAAAGACTCTCATATGCCCATTAGTGTCTGGAGTGGCTATGCTCTTAAACAGACATTTTTATTGTTCTCTGCCCTTTGAGTGATAGTAGTTACAGGCACCTGGGAAATGCATGATACACATAAACAGCTAGGACGGCTAGATAACCAGGCATTGCATAAAACCTGCACATTACATATATTGATAATTACACATCAGAAGCCATCTGTTGATATACAATTAATTTTCAGATCTGTTTCTTAGCCTGCTGATGTAATTCAAGACCCCGCATGGCTGTTCATGTAAAGAATCATTAAATCTCCGTTTCATTTTGTGAAGGAATGATGAAAAGAGATGCAAACTTAAACAAAATTTTTCTCCCATTATTTTCCCTGTGGTGGAATGTGTTCAGTCCTGTGAAGCAGTGTGTCTAGAAACAACCTCTGATGCTTTGTTTAGTTCACATAGGAGTGCCAGTATTAGGCAAGTGGTTGTGCAGCATTTGAAAAGGCCTCAGTCCCCAGTATATCTGTAGTTGTAAGGCTGGCACAGCCAATGGCTCTGGCAGCCAGTGGGGATGATAGACAAAGTTTTGGAAGCAGGTGGGGTGCATCCTGGTACCCACAAACAGAGGATGCAGCTCCCACAGCTGGCTCAGGACTTGGAAGATGGGCCAAAGAGGGCTTAAAATAAGATTTTTCTTAGGGCATTTTGGCCTTTTCTGCCACAATGCAAGATATCTGGGTTTGATGCTTAGGCCAAGGACTATAACCAAAAATATAACAAGCTCCTGGTAAAGAACAGCAGAAAACTTTGTTGCCAAGAAATATTTTGATTTATGTGTACTTGACAAACACTGCATTATGTAGACATTCAAAGGTAGGCTATATTTCCTTCCATGGTGACTACTTTCTCTTTCTAGGTATCCCTTCAAAGGAAGGGTTTACGATAGAGACAAGCTAAATCTACTTGAATCTCAGCATAAGCATGTGTATGATAGAAATGGAACTAGAGATCGTACGCAATGGAGGGAACTTTAATCATGCAAAGGAATGGGAAGTCTTTCAGACCTTTCCAAAATATATTTGAATTTAGACAATGATAATTAATAAATGATGTAGGTTTGCTGTTCAACATAAAATGCAGTTAATTTATCTGGGAATGAACTCTATTTTAGTCTATTATTTCCTCCCCAGAGACAGGCTGCTGGCTCAAGACCAGCTGAAGGCTCTATCAGGATATGGAAGCAAGGCTTAACCAACCAAGAAAACAACACTAAACATATGTTTATATTTCAGTTGTCACAAAACTTTACACAGACCTTTAAAATTAAAGGCCATCAAAAGGTATGCTGCATGTTCAAATAAAGACACAAATGATAGCTTTTAACAAGCCATGTATGCAGTGGGGGAAGATATTTTATGCACAGTCTAAAGTATGAGTCACTGGGAAAATAAACATGCAGTACAGTGAAAAAAAATATTATCAATGAAAATCCACTGTGGAAAATGAAGGTAATGGGAGCAGTCAGTGTCATGAAGGCTTGTGTGTCTTTGTACATGAAAGGAATATGACCAACCACGGAATGCAAGAAGTTCAAATACATTAAGGAAGTAATGTCATCCTGCATGATACAAAGTGAAGGTGAACAAATGTCTCTGACACTAAAGAGTGTGAGTCAAACTTACTGTGAGTCAAACACAAGAAAAAGAGTTAGTTTCCTCTAGATTTTGATTCAAATTAACCAAAAGAAGTCCCTTGGTATGACCATTCTTAAGAATGCCTGGCTGAAGAATTAAAGATAATTTTGTTTAAAATTCATATTAGCATTTAAAGATAAACCAAAGGTCAGATGTGATAAGATTTTCTGATCCTATTCACCAAACTTTCTGATCGTAAAAACAAACATATTGTACTGCTGAGTAGTATTGTTTTACAGGAAGCTGTACACTGAGATATTATTGTTACTCATTTCATTGTGTTATTTAAATACATATATGGACACAATGACCTCAAGAAGTCTTGACAATACTGGTGTCAAGTGAACCAAGTAATAGAAATTATTTATTTACCAAACATAAGTCCACCAAGAAAGATCTTTCTTTTCGTCCTTGCACCTTAGCATCCTTAAGAGTTCATTCCTCTGTTTTTCCTCTGCAGTGCACACTACAATACCTCACACTGGCTCATGGGTATGTATTGATGGTGTAACAAGGCATAAGGATTCAATCTACATTTCAGCCGCAATCATTTGTGATGTTGAAACTGGAGCTGGTGGGGGGTAAAAAGCAGTAATCTCCAGTACTGGAGATAGAGACAGAAAAAGATGCTTGATGTGTAGTTCCTGCCACCTTTTCAGCAATAATCCTTTCTAGGAGAGCATTGCTGGTCCACGGAAGA
>JAAGNO010010229.1:29556-54019 GCA_033439905.1 Ceryle rudis
ACTTGTTGCAAAAAAAAAAAAAAAAAAAAAGGTAATATTTTATATTAATATAACAACAAACCAGGGGAGAACAAAAATAAATTTCCCCAGAGACAAGTCCTGGTATGTGCATCCTCCAGATCCTGAACTAGATAGATACATCCCCATGTTAGGACTGTGGAAGAAGTTTAAAGGTACACATGATATGAAAAGCAAAGGTCAAAGTAATGACAATGATCATGGCTGAGATTTTCCTTAAAGGTTCCAGACTTGTAAGTGCACAAAGCTGCACCAGAAAGGCATTGCAATGGGACTACTAGTGGCAACTGCTTCCACAGGCTGAGGGTGATCAAATGAGCTTGTGCTTGAATTTCAGTAAGTCCACTTGGTGTGAAACACCAGCAGCTCATTTAACTTCTTCCTACAAGCTTAAGATTCTTTACACTTAAAAGTTACTCTAATAACACCTTTCACTCTCCCAGAAAAAAGCAACACTAGCTGTGCCAGGACCAGGGCTGTTAAATGACAACTTTTCTAATGTGACCCAGGCATGTGTTCACACACTGTGCTGCCTCTGGTGCACAGGGCTTTGTTTCTCCAGACACTGGGCTTGGATGGATCTCACTCAAGCACACACCTCTTTGGCTTCAGACTCATTGTCAATGGATCATATAACTTTAGTATCCACTGTCTATGGTGTTGGGCTTGGAGTCCCCACTGGAGCTATCAGCTGCTACATCAGCAACTCAGCTCTTCCTCTCACTCTGCTTAGACTATTTTGAGTGGTGTTATGCACATCTGAGAGGGCCGAGGGCTGTCACTGACTGCAGCCCACTGTGATATGCTCCATTCTCCTCGCCAACCACCCTCCACATGACCACATCAGGTTGCTGCTTTTCTTTTACATTGGTCTTGCCTTTTTCTCTGCTTAAGCTCTGTATGGTCCAGTAATCCTATACTGCTAAATAAAAGAGGGTCAGGGAATGATTCTGATGGCAAGCGTTGTGGACATCCTCATGCCTACTTTGTTTAGAACTCGGTCCTTTCAGAGGAAACCAGCCAGAACCACACCACACAGTTCTTGGCCAGAATTTTTCTCTTCTCTGAACATGGGGGGTCTTTGTTAAAAACATTTGAAGTACTGTGAAAACTGTGATGAGATCAGCCTAGGACAGAGACAGGGAGCAATGCAACAGGTCACATGGACAAGCAGCGTCCAAGGCTAAGCCTCATAATGACTTTTTTTTTTTTTTATCAGTATTGATAACCAAATCAAGAGACTGGGTAGATCTTCCACATCATGTAAAGGACACACACTCCAACGCATGTTGCGTGCACGTTCAGTGTCAAAAGACACATACTCAGAGGACATGTGCCCATGTTCCCTGATGTTTCTGTGCCGATCCATCTATGTCTTGCAGGACTTTGTAGGTATGGCTCAGAGCTGTGATGGCTCATGCAAGCTGCAAAGGATTAATTACACTGTGTTGCCTGTTTCCATTTTTGTACTATCAGAGGTAAATGACACCCTTTTCACCTTCAGTTACTGGAAGGGGGAAATACGGAGAGGTATTTCTACTGCAAGAATCTCTCTCAGGGAATTAACAAGATTTGATATGCAAGTCTGGCAGGGTCTCCTGGTTTGGGGGATTTAAAGAGAAAGCAGTCCCACAGTCTTGCATCCCAGAACAGCACTGTGGGAGAGTTCAGGAAACTCACAGCATCACGTTCTCAACATCTAGAAATCATAAGGCCATAAGACATCTACTCAAACTTTTCTCCAACATGCTTCAACATCACAGGAAGCATAACAGATACATCAGGTAGCTTATCTCACAGGTGATAGCATTCTGCCCTCCAATATTCTTGAAAGTATTCTGTTTCCCTGTCAGGCTGTTTCATAGCTAAGGCAAGATGCTTCTTCACAGAATCACTTGTTCCCTCAGACAAGCTTTTAAAAGTATAATATATATTACCCAAACTCATTAAAATCTTTATTATAGCAGTTCATTGCTTCATTCTGTTTGTCAAGGGACTACTGGAAGTGCAAATGATGTCCTACAAGCATGGGAAACTCCAGGGGGGGTTCTTTTCAGTATGTAAGAGTCTGCCTCATTTATTTTTTTCCATGAGATTTCTGAATGATCAGCCCTAGGTTGTAAGAGTTTGCAAGTGTAAATGACCTGTAGAAGGAGAGTTCACAGGAGATGAGTTCAGTTGTTACAAGAGCTTCAGCAAGCCACATCTATATAATAATCTGCTGAATCAACTAGAAAAAAAGAAAATCTAATATAAACATTTTTGAAATAATTAATGGCTCACAATATTGTAATTCCACATGTCCATCTTCTACCCATCCTTCAGAAAGCAGACCCTTGACCTGAGCAAAATCAAAAAAACAAGAATTTCTAGTTTCTTTTTCTTTCTTTCTTTCTTTCTTTCTTTCTTTCTTTCTTTCTTTCTTTTAATGAGAAAAAAAAAAAAGCAACAGTAAGAGCAAACGCAACTACTTACACTGAAACTCAGTCATTCAGCTGTGCCTCCACTTACATTTTGGTGCAAGTGGTCCAGTATGCACATATTTAGCACTGAAGGGCTATAAAAGACACAATGAAGTTACAGTGCTTTTTTGCACAAAAAGAATAGAGGTTGAATTCAATTTGTTTCCCCACTAAACTGAGAGTGAGGAAACCTCAGAAGCCAAAGATGGAATAAGGATTGCAGTGAATGCCCAATGTCTATTATGAAAAACAGCATGCTTTATAAAGTCCCTCTGTTGAGTAAGTTATTTTGTAAAATTCCTCAGATAATGAAAATAGGAAGATTGACCTCTTCATGGACAAAGATTTAAGACCCTTTCTACATAAACAGGGCTTCCCTGTAAAAGTACAGCACCATTAGAACCTGAAGCAGGACAAGTCAAACAACTTGCCACAAGAACTCTATTAAGAAAGCTAATCAAGCATTGCCAAATGAGGCAGTGAACTAGGAACAAGGTACACTGTGAGGTTCACTGGTGCTATAGAATTAACCTCACAAGTGTCTGTGGCAAATAACACCTTCAGCTGAAATATTCGACTGTTTTCCATCAAATGAATGAGAAAGCACATACACATGCACCATGCAAGGAGAAAAAAAAAGAATAAAGTCATGATGAAAAAATACAGAAGAAAGTAGCTGAAATATAGATGTAAACTTTGGTGTCTTATAGGAGAAAAGGTTTATGCTACAAGCAGTCCCATTGACTTGGAAAACAGTATTCACAGGGTAAGTTCCTCTTCCATGTGAGAAACTTGTAGGAGCTTCTATCAAGTTTATTAATCTGTCAAATGCTGACTAATCACAAGAAAGTCTTCACATTCTATGTTAAAAGAACCCCTGCCTGTGATGAAGGAAAATGATACAAGCAGAGATCATCTCACATGGTATATTTATGGGTGAAAAAAGATAAAGGGATTGATTTTTCACAGACATCCATTTCTTTCAACTCCATTTCTTTGGAATAATTCTTACTACTACACATTTTTTGTGCAGGAGATTATGCTATAAACAGAACCGACCCTTCTTGCCGTAAAACAGTGCATGTAGACTTCAAAGCCATGACCCCGATTGCATCAGTAAATATGCATGAAAACTCTGGCTGCAGGCACACAGGGGCAGAAAATGGCAAGAATGCAGACAGGTCTCTGAAAATGCCAGGGACATGGTCAGTCTGAAACATTCAGAGAATTGTAGATCTAACCACTGAACAGTGTGGACAATGTCTGTCATTGCAGAGAGGTTACTGAGCTGTTATGAATTATAACAGAAGAGCTTTGCTCTGGATGTAGAGAAAAGCAAGTCCAGATGCATCTGTAATATAGGAAAAGGAGGACCTACACAGTCAGACATCTGGTTATCCTTGGCTGATATAAAGTACATGCTGCTGAGAGTGATGCCAATGCTTCCTTTGACCTGTTCAACTCCCCTAGCTGTTTCTTTCCTTTTCTTCCTTAGGAAAGTCTCTGCTTAGATAAAATTTCATTATTTGCTCTAGCTGTCCAGCATAAATGTAAAACTTCTTTGTGTAACCTAAAGTCATGATACCCAATATCATTCCTATAGTCTGAGAAAGACTGAACAGTCATAATGAAAGCATGAATTACACGGTACTTTGCTAAAAATTCCCTTTAACTTTTTCATGGAGGCAGACTAAGGTGAGTTCAAAATGTACTTTAAAATGTAACTTAAACTTTAACAAAAAGTAACTCAACATCAATTTCCCCTAACTCTAAACTCAAATAAAAAGTGAAGTTATATTCCCTTTGATTTTAGTGAGGGTGCTGGAAACTAAGAGAAATTGATTAGCTACAACTATAAAATGCAAATACTGACCTGTTTCTGTTGACCAAGCTGTTTCCAATGAACAGAATAACAAGTAAAAATGAGGTCCTCTAACATTTTCATTAGGAAAACTTTGCCCCTTTAGAGGAATTTAAAATTTCATCCAAGACCCACATTTCAGACTTTTGACCTTCACATACATGTCCTCCACACTCTGCTCTTTAACCTCAGTTCTGCTCAGAAAACATTTTGGTTTTGTTCCAAAACCAAGTTAAATAGATTATTTTTTTGTTTCACCAAAAAGAGCTTAAATCAGGTATTTTAGATTTCATATAATGCTTGAAATATTCAATGAATGTTAAATAATGAATAGCATTTTTATCATAAATAATATTCAGGAACTTGATGGCATCTTATAGTGTGTGCAAAACTGACCTCCCAGATTTTATCTGCAAAACTGCAGTAAATGAGACATAGTGGGAGCTACTTCATAGTGGCACTAAATGATAGATGTCTCATGATTGATGCTGCTTCCTTTTTAGTGAGACTTTTAGACTATCTTACATTGCTCAAGTGATAACCTAATTGAAAAAAATAATGACATAGTCTTTTTATTTCTTATGAGTAATCTCAGCTAATGAAAATGCTTGATTAAATTTTACTTGGTAAGGTGGAGTTCTTCACCTTACCAGCACACATCTAAGACACAGGCAGAGGCTGCTCCACTCCCATGTACCAACTGCATAGTGCCATGGTGTAATTCCAGAATGGAATGGATGGATGTTTTCCACAAGGCTAGTCAGGTTCATGCCTTGCAGGGCTGCAAGTGCTTCCAAGCCTAGCCACTTGGAAAGGAGACCAAACACATTATCTAAGCACTGTGCATGGCTTTCTCTTCCATAGGATGTGTAACACCCTTGTGCACTTTCCACTAAGAGGCTCAAGAGCAGCAGCAGCTTCATGAAACAGACTGGCAGCCACAGCAAGGTACAGATAGACTGCTCTTTCATTAATGATCATATGGCCAGCAAAGACATATTGCAGCTAAAATGTTCTAGAGGCACCATGGGGTAGGAATCTGAACCTTCCCAAACCAGCTACCTATGTCTCTGCTCAACAGAATAAGACCTGACTGAGTTTGTCAAGGTGCCTGCAAGGAGAGCATTTGGTTGAATGTGTATGGGAAAGGTAGACAGGAAACATAAATCTGGAGAATTTGCCATCCCTGGAGATGAGGAGATGAATTATCTCCAGTAGAGGTTTCTCTCCAAGTCCATCCACAGTGTTTGAATTCTTCCAGTTGCAAATGAAGCACTGGGGATGAACACTTTCACACAGCCTGGACAATCAGTGTAGGTTCAAAATATCTTCAGCATCGGTCTGCACCTTGCTCCATAGTGATACACTGTGCACAGTGACAGCTGAGGGTGAAGCTTCTGGGCTGTCCCTCAGTCCTGGCACTCCAGTCAAAACACAGATCTGGGATGCTAGTAATTGTGCAGCTTGAGCCATTTGTGTTTTTCCATGCTATCTTGCATGTTGAGATGTCCAAGGACAAGAGGCCCAAGTATTTCAACCCTGTTGCTGAAAGGAGTGTCTGAACCTCTTTAGTGTAACTTGAAAATGAGCCTAAAAAATTACTTTTACATTGGGTCTTCTTCTGTTTTCAGGAGAGTAGATTTCAATTGTCTTGCCTGCCCTGTGCTTTCTGTCTTAGCCTTGATAGCTGGTGCCAAAAGAAATGACATTACACCTTCCTTTTTCACAAGCCTGGTGAGCCAGCCACTCTGAAGAGCAAGGAGGGCTCCATACCATCCATAAACATGTGGGCAATACCAGCTGTACTGATAGGGTATAAGAATGTCCTGTAGCTCTGAGTCACCAAAAGCCATGAGGCATAAACCATGTATCTTAGAAAACAAAAGAAGCAGATGATACTGAAGTGGCTCTCAAGGAATTTGCAAGTATCTCACCTGTTCCATTTAAGCATGGGGCTGGATTCATCAAGGCCTTTTGCAGTGCTTCAAGCTGTCTCATCTCTTCCTTAAGCTAAGGACTAAATGTCCCAGCAGTACAGTCTTACCGCCATCCCACTGTACCACTGTCCCACTGACCCCCCAGTGCCAGTGTGGGGCAGTGTATGAACTTGACATGAACTGCCTACAAAAACAGGCAGAACCTGAGACCATGAGGCTTTTGTTGACAGATCTGTCTGTTCATCTTATGTCTTTCTTTTTGACAAAGGGTAAGGGATGGGATGTACCCATTAAACACCTTATAACTGGGTTCTTTAACTGTTTTAGTTGACTGATTATCACTACTCCATAAAAGAAATTTTCAAGAAGACCTGAGCAGAAAAACAGTTATCTGTATGATAGCAATAACCCAAAGAGAAGCCTTTGGAACAGTTTTTGGTGCTATAATCCAGTCCAGGGACAGAGATAAAAGTACATCACAATTTATGTTTTAGAAAGCTTAAGGTAATGACTTTCAAGGAAACTTCAGGCCACTGGCTTGAACTTTAGATGTGGAAGGGCATGTCTGTGAAAATCTCCTGAGTTGTTTTGAAATTAACATAGGTCCAAAACCTGTGGTCTTTGCAACACAGACAATAGTAATGCAATGTAATGACTTGGTCTTTCCGTGTGCTAAATTTTGTCTGCAACATGAAATTTAGACCTGCAGTTTCCGAAGGAACCATCAAAGGTACAGGATCTTCCACATGAGTATTTTTACGCTGCAGTCTCAAAAGCCCCAGAGTGCTATGGTGTAGGGAACGGATAACTGAAATATCTTGGTGATTTGAGCCTTGGCATTCATTACAATTTCCATGCTAACTAACTGCTGTCTAACAGCATCTCTTAGGTTTTCTCCTGCCATCTGATTCCAGTGGACTCACACAGACAGGGAGACTTTGCTGAAACTGGAGAAGACAAGTTAGGGAAATGCCTCAGTGCTCAGCGTGTATTCCCCTGGCATAAAGGGAATTTTATAACACAGGAAGCAAAGCACAAGGCACAGACTATGGCATAGTCTTGTTCACGTTGACCCATTAACAGAGACGATCCTTCCAACCTTTTAAGATTATCCATGCTGAGAGCTCAGTGGGAGCTGTGGTCATCCAAGGGAAAATTGTCCCTATAAGAATTGTATCAATGGCTTTGGTACATCTTGATGAATAAAATTCTCTCTCAGATCTCTCCTGGTTCAGCTCAGAAGCAATGATTGTGAGACTGATAAACTCCTCAGCTAGAAAAGGCAGGGAGACACAGAAAACTGTAGACTGAATGAATCATAGTTTGCCCACTGATGAAACAAAATTTAGCATGCTGTTATGTAGTGAAAATGAGAAGGGGTGAAAGGTGGGGAACTGTCATAAATAATCATTTAGTCTCATAGATCAAGAAATTATGTCTTTTCATTTATATTCATCAAGCTAAATCCAGTGGTTTATTCATTATGTAACATTACAACAAAATGTTGCCTTATAAAAATTACATATCCTTGAGGCAGCCTGTCCCTTCTTATAATCATCTAGTGGTAGGAAAAAAGTCTCTGTGTTCTTGGAAAATCCACCATCAGAGCAGCAATATGATCGTTCCCCAAAGTGTGGCATGCAAGAACTTCTTCCATATTTTCCCTCACTCATTGACTGCTAGATTTTGGGCACCATGACTGGAATTTTTTTGTATCCCATGTTAAATGAAACTAATACTTCTCTGATTATTCCTTAAATTGTGTTTTAGAACATTTACTTAGTCCTTTTTAAACTATCACAGTGCACTGTGCAGTAGCATAAAATAAAGCAGTAATTATCAAATGGCCATCACTTTGATGACAATGAATTAATATTTAATTCTCAGGACCAATGCCTTTTAATGACTAGAGGTGACAAGTTCTCCTTCTGTCCCTCCCAGTCAACCATTTAATTGTCATTCAGGTTGACCCAGAGCTGGTGCCTTATAACAGGCCACAACCACCTCTGTTTCAGCAAGATTTAAGGCAACCATTAGAGAAAAAAGTTTCTGCACTTTCCATGTGCATCTGTTACCTGATTCTCTGTACCTTGAAGGTAAATCACTTTCTAATTTCTGCTGACTGTATGGTCAGTCTCCATTGGGTATGCTGGGACCTTAGACATGTACAGATAGATAACAAACAGTGCAGGTGTCTTATCTGGAGCTGACGTCCACCCTAAGAGCTTTCCTTTTTTAAATCAGACAGAGCAAAGATAGGTCATTCTCAGAAGTGTTACAGTGCAATGTAAGTATGCTTTGTTTTTTCCCATGGGCAGGAAAACTCCTGGCCCCTCATTCCCAAAGAGAGATCACATCTAAGGGTCTACAACAGAGGCAAGGTCTGCAAGGTCACAAGCCTCACTCCTCAGCACAGTCACCTCCCTGGTTTCTTCTTTCCCTCTGGATTTTGTAGGTGGCTTCTTCTTCCACATGTTGTGAATGTCCCCTCTTCAGGGAACGAAGACTGAGGGACTGCACTATCTCACATCTGTCTTCAAGCCATTTGTGTTCTTTAGCCCATTTTTACGTGCCTGGTATAGCTCACAAAAAGGAAATACAGGTGTTATTTTTTGTGGGACATGTCACAGGACATAGGTGTTAAAAAAATTATTAACTAAAATGTCACCCTCTGAAGCCCTTTGCCTCAATTTCCCCATTTGCCAATAGGACTGTTCAATAGACAGATGGTTCTTCAATGTATGACTTGGTTTGTCTCTTCCATCTTCCATAGCTGCTCTTCTGACGGAGATTCACAAATCCTGAGTGACTCATAGGAAGTTCATCTTCACCTACTCATTTTTGCATATATTCATAACTCCCATCTATGTGATGATGACTCCCTGTTCAGGAAACATTACAAGTACCTTTAGATGTTTTTTCCATGAAGATACAATTTTGCTACAAGGACAGCAGCAATCAGTTGCACAGAAAACTGAAGTTAAGGAAAATAACCTAATATTCATATAGGAGTGGTGCACAGCAAAATGCAAATATAGTCTTATTCATTTTCTCTCATCCTCTGGCTCACTAGTAGATAGAGCCAAAGAGCTCCTGCTCTCTAAAAACTGATTAACACTTTGCAATAAATGTAAAATGTAAAATAAAAAAAAAAGCAAAAAGAAAACTTTTTATCTGTCAGAAATATCTGAAGACACAGTAAGAATATCCAGCAGCTCACACCATCCTAGTGCCTGATAGCCAGCTGACATCTGCTATTTAATTTTAAAGTGCCCATAAGCATCACAATATGGCATCCGTAGTGAAATAGTTTTCCACAATTTGTTCTCAGACACAACCTTAAGAAAACTGGGGGGGAGGAAGATCATCACAATTAACACTTTGACTTTTATATGTCCTTCGGACAACACTGCAATAATATTGTTAAGATTTCATGTGACAAGCGGAGGAAGGCTAAAAATTTGTAAACAGGAAGCAGAGGGAGTCCTACCTGACCACTACTACCGAGTCTATGTAGATCTGCTCTCTCTTGATGTCATTTAAAAAAACAATGCAGCCACCTCTGATTCTCCCACAATAGTATCATTCAGAATGTCCTAAACTTTTAGATATATTATGTAAAGCTGAATTTAGAAAAGCTTATGCTATTACCTTTCTTTATGTTTTCAGGGTAGAACAGTTATTTTTCTGCTGCTTTTTAGAAGAACTTCTCCAATGAAAATTAGAGAATACCTGAGGCTCTGCTAACCTTGCCCAATACCACCAGGCCAATGAATAATTCAAGAAACCCATTTTTTGAAATGAGCACTAATTAGACAGTTTAACTTTCATCTAAAAGGAGTGCAGCAGAAAAATGGGACTCTTTTGCTTGAGCTGAAACATTGGTGAGATGAGATTGTATGAGCTGAAAGTAGAACCAAAGGTGGAGTGCAACCATCGGTGTCCTGATATACTATGATCCTGGGTTTGATTTTAATTTTTTTCCCAATGTCCTTTTGTGTATTTCATGCATGACCTCAAGGTATAGCTTTGACATCTAGCTGAAACCGAGAAGTGGAAGGTTTCCTTCTAGTGTTTGTGGAAGAGTGCACATTGTGAGAAAAGGCACAGGAGAAATAGGCTCACATGTTCACTTGAATCTTGAGATTATCTTGCAGTCATCTGTCAGCCCCGGGTTCCCACTCTTGCACTTTCTGCTAGTCCACTGCTAGAATGATGTTTTGCTCTCTGGAAGAAAACAGGCTTGATTATGATGATGTACTTCATGAAGCAGTGTACTTAATATCTCCAGACTCAAAGGTCTGCCCAGAACTGGAGCTTAAACCAATCTTTTTAAACAGATTCTTTTTTTCTTTTATGTTGTGCCAAGCCAAACTCCCACATCTGAAAAAAACCAGACCCTTTTAAACCTTGAAGGTGGAATATGAGTTTTGTGACTTGGATTCTTCACTAAATATTATGGCTTAAAAACCATTTCATTTCATGGGAGCTTTCAGACACTGTTTACTTTCCAGAATTATTAGCTATTATTAGCTATTTCAGGGTTCTGCTGCTGGACTGTACCTCTTTTTATAGATCATGCCAGCATGCAGATTTTTATTCATTAAAAACTCTATTGGAGCACACACAGCACTGCATTAGAAACAAGGCTATCTATAAGCAAGCTGGATCTATAGGTAGGTGAAATTATTATATAACATTTCAATAAAACCAGGGTAAATTAGATTAGTTGTAATAGTCTCCTATTACATTACCTCTATTAAGATGTAGATGACACTGCATCATAGAGTGTAAACTGCTCTTTGTGGCAAAAGGGACTGAAATTTGCCACTTGCTCCACTTCATGTTCAAAGTGCTTTTGCTTCCTAGCTAAATGCTGCCTAATTCCTCCATGTCAAATGCTAGAGCTCAGTTGAAGCTTCTGATGCCCCACTTTGGGAGGAAACGTAGGTGCCTTGCTCCCAAGGGGCATTTCAACCATGAACATGGAAAAGGCACATCCATTATTGCAGTAGGTCAGGCCTTTGTGTGAAATTTGTAAAGGAGTCGGTGTCCCCCAGCACATAAGTCTCTGATACATTGCTCTGATACAGCCCTGAATTAAGGACACAAAGTCTTCCTACAGCATGGGAATGCAGGGACCTGACATGGGCACAAGCAGGGATACAAGTAAGGAGAGACTTCAACCAACCAATGGAAATGGTGAGAAGAGGGGCACCTCTCTAAGGTATATATTTCCCCGTCCCAATATGCTTCTTAGTAGATCTTCTCCAATGGATGCTAAGGACCCCATATTCCCCTTCTCCTCCATTATATGCTGAGGAGGTTTTCTGGGTATCCTCTCTTCAAGTCTTCACAGCCTGGCTTGCAATAAAATGTAGATGAGAAATTTCAAGACATTTTGCAATAGCAGGGCTGGTGTTAGCTGTGTATTCTGAGCAGCAAAGATATTTCTTATGAGGGAAACAAACAACACTTATTTCTTTAACAAAGTTGTCTTTTTTTTCATGGCTAGGTTGATGATCAAATTACTTGAAAATTACTATTAATACAACTATATCATTAATTTATTATCACTGTTTAATCATTATTTTTTATAGCAATGCAAGAATTATTAGGTTTTGTTTCGGACAGTAAAAAGCAGGCAGGTGACAACTTTAAGTAGCTTCATATGCACAGAGCTCAGTATATATTCATAACAAAGTAAAAAATCTGAGGAATGCTTAGTAAAAGAGACAACCAAAATCCAATTTGAATTTCATAGGAAACATCAAATAAAACATTTGTGCTTCAAAATGTACCATAATTTTCTAGAAATAAATTAAAATTCAATTTATAAAATGGATTCCATTCCAACAGGACAGAATTGTAATTAAACAGAATGTTTTTACGTTTGGCTTTTGTCAAAAATAATAGAGTAAAAATTTAGATTTCTCATGCAAACATCTCCATTTTTCTTAAAGTTATTTTTATTTAAAAAAAAAAATCCATTCTAAAAGTTTTGAGTGTTTCTATGTAAAATAAAAGGAACAGATGACCATTAATTTGCACGAGATTTCCTATCACTTCAGCACCAGAAGTTACAAGCAGAAATGGAGAGTGAGAAACCCACAGGTATAGAGATGTGCACATCAAGTGGCCACATAGGCTGCATGCTGTATATATACCACTGAAGAAAACATGGTGAAGGATTGTTTTGTGTTACTTGAGTGGATATTTTTTCTTAAAATGAAAAGCATTAAGATTTCAGAACATTTGTGCTCTATTCTTTTTTATTCAGTGTCTGACAAATCATGAAAGCTGTGCTGCCACCCAACAGGGCAGCATTTTTGTATCACGTAGCTGAGAATGTGCCAGTATGGTGTTAGTGTATATGGAAGAGTGTTGAGGTTGCACAGCCCTGGTAGGATAAAACTAGAAGACAGTGCAGCAGAGAGGGAGCCAAACCTATAGCAGCCTTGTCCTGACTGTCTTTTTGTGAATCCCCCTGCATCTGGAAATCCCCTGTAGCTGAGGATGTCCCTGCTCTCAGCAGGGGGAGTGCACTAGATGACCTCTAGAGGTCCCGTCCAACCCAGACATTTCTATGTTTGTATGCATGGGCTAGTCCCCAAACTGTGCACATGTACCATTTGGGAACCACTAGTGGATACAAGTCAAAGTCATGCTGGGGAGGGTGTTAGTGATTAAGCAAACTGGACACATGCAGAGTCTGTGCTCACAGTGGCACTCCAACCCCATTTTCTTAACTAATGTAAGTGCTGCCAGGGTTGGAGCTGGTAGTGCAGGTACACGGATCAAAGCGAGATCTTTGCTGTGACTGGACCAGAAGAGTATTGCTGTGCCTTTTATTAAAAAAGAAGCCAAGCAGTATATAAAAGCCAGGACTGGGAAATTGCCTTTATTCAGGAGGAAGCTTAGTCATGTTGCTAATTTTTGGCATGCACTCAAAGCCCCATTGAAATCCCTGACACCAAAGGATGTGCTGTGAGCCCTTTTCCCCAGTCAAGACTTCAGCAGCCGCTGGGTGACTTCTACAGATGAGCGGCGTGTGCATCACCTGTTCACAGAGCCTGAAATGCAGGCAGAGAAATTGCAAGTACTGTTGTTAAAATAGTGGCATGCATCAGTTGCAGTCTTCAGGGGAGATGATGTCAAGTGCTTTCCTACATTTCTGGATCTTAATGTGGGACTAGGTACATATGTAATACAGTGGGAAAACAATGGGCTTTTTAACATTTTATTCCAAGGCATTATTTACTCACAAAGATCATTAAGAAATTATCTGCTGGGCATCCAAAAGCCTCCTCTTACTCTTTTATTACATGTTCTCTCTTGTAGGAAATATTACACATCATAATATCAGTGTTAAAAATATTTTAAAATTCTTCCTCTATCCTGCAAGAAGCAGCATGAAAACATTCTCTCTAGAATAATATATCAACACAGTGGTCTACCAGTTTGTACTTTGTTGTTTAAACAAGATCAAGCCCTCATTATCTTACACTGTATAAACACTTTAAAAAATGATCTGTGAACTAAAGGGCTTTTAGTTTAAATAGAGCAAGCAGCCAGACAAAGGATGCATTTCTATCTTGCTTCTATTCTACTGGCAAGGACCTGAGAACTGAGGCACAGAGAAGTGATAAGACTAAGCAAAGTCACACAGGATTTTTATCCTATAACCAGGAACTGAACTCAGGTTCCCAGAGTATCAGCTCCATGTCTTAATCACAAGTCAGGCCTTTGTATGACGGGTGCGTTGAAAATGCTTCAAGCAGAGAGACGTGCCAAAGACAAGCACAATGAGCCAACAGTGTAAACTAATTACATTTTAATAATTACTTCAGTTTCAGTCACTTGAACCATTATTAGCAGCTCAAGCAGGGAATGTGTGGGTTGTGCTTTCAAATTAGGTTATTTAATCTCTCATTCTTTCTTTTCACATTGGACAAAACTGACTTCTATTTTGCTGTGTTAGTTCCCTGTGTGTGATTAACACCCAGGTGGTAGCCTGTGAACCGCCCCAGCAGTTGAAATACAGATGTATTTCCAAGGCACACAGTGGTGACTGACAGAGATACCTGATAAAACCATATTGAGTTAATAAATGGGACAAAAGCACTTCAGCCTTGTTAACTGCATCCAGAGAGAAATTGATCAGAAATGGATTGTGCTCTTTGACTGAGACAAGCAGTGCTTTGTGCTTCTAGGTCTTTGGGGACCCAGCTGTTTCTTCATCCCATGAGAATGCTATCCCATGAGGATCCCCCTGGGCTACCTGCATTATCTGACCTGTTTGCAAGTTTTTTTCCAGGCCAACCTTTTTTCCTCTTCCATACTACTTTTATCACATGCAACTTTTAAGGTTCAAAACTAGCTCATTAAGTCAATTCTATCTTTCCATGCTTGTGATTTGGTGGTGTGTGCTCATAAATCAAAGGAAATAGTAGGACGGTTCACATTAAACTCAGGCAGTTGAGTAAAACCTTGTGCAATAGCCAACAGCAACACAGAAATGCTGTTAAAAAGAAATTATCACAGTTCATGCAGAAGGAATAAAGGCAGAGCAGCACAGAAGTTTACTAGTCTGTATAGAGAAGATCCAAAACATGCCAGGAGCTGAGGAAATACTAGAATAGACCTAGCCTGTTGGTCAGTGGATCCTTTAATTTGCACTTGGCAGACAGTCATAGAAAGGGAGGAAGGCCAAGGGGTTGTGCTGTAGCTGTGCTCATGCCAGGCAGCCAGGACTCCTGGAAGGATACTCCCTATATGCAGCCTAAAACATCTTTCAGATGTTTTTCTTCTGAAGAAACAAGATTATTTTATTTCCTTCAGTAAAGTTAATTTTAAAAGAACAGAAAAAAATAATATAAAACCCAAGCAACAATAAAAAAAGCCCAGTCAGGTCTGACAGCTCAGCAGATGGTTACCTAGGACTAGCACAAACTTCATCAACCAAAGCATGACTTTGCCAGCTCCGTCACAGTCTCTGTCTGATTGTGCTTTCCTATGCAGGCAGCAGCATTTTCTTCTGTGTTTTAGCAGTGGTATCCCCAAATGTTTGACACTTCACTGTTACTTTTTCTCATCCCTGTCAGAGTCACTATCCTTGTTTCTGTCCTCCTAGCATATGCTGCATTTTATGCAAGGGTATTTGCTTAAAAAGACCAACATAAGTCACACCACATTGTTTAACACATTCCACAGTGTGATACCCAGCTGGGTAGGGTGAAGAAAGGTAGGGGTGATGTGACCTTCTAAGGATGGACTAGGTTCGGTGACCCTTCCTGTGTGCCATGGAAGAAATATCCATTGAGGAAGGACAGGCAATCCCCTCAGTGAGGAATTTGCTTGGCTGGATCCTCTGAGGTGGTTTCTCACAGCCATCCCTCCTTCATCTGATAGAGAATCCTGACAAACCCTCTCGGGCTTCTGGGGTGACTGTGGCCTCAAGTGAGAAAGTGCTCATATCCTCATCCTTCAAGAAGTCCTGCAATATCCCTGTCCAAGTCCCACCCAGGACTTTATCTCTTTCCTCAGTACACTTCTCTCATTGCAGGACCTAGTCTGGCACAGTTTGGGGTCCAAAGTGAAATAGACTTGATGCTGTCAGAAGGGTTTCTGTTTGCAGAAAACCATGAGTAGTATCAGAGTCCTCCCACTCTGCCTCTGGAACGAGAAGGGGAGGATTTTATCTCAACAGTGACTCCTCAGATATTTTGCTACATTTTGTATGCTCAGTTTAGAAATATTCTTCATTCTTATCAGATTGCACAGACCAGTTTTGAAGGCTTACAGTGTTTTTTTCGCAAGGACAAGCCACCACGCACCCTTCAGCTTGCAAAGGCTGAAGTGCAGAAACAGAGGAACCTCCATTACTCTCAGCTTGTATGGGAATAAACACGTCCTAAAAGACTCCCATAAATGAGCTCTGTTGGACACTACTGCGCTAATGTATCTGTCCTGTGTGCTTTGGCTTCCAAAGATCAAGATGTTATTGAGGTCCAACAGATGGGGCAGGCAATGAAAGGAAGTAGGAGCCATCTTCACACAACCTAGTAGAGGTGGCTTGCTGAAGCACTGCAATTCCTGTCCTTCATGACTGTAGGGACCATAATGTGGCAGCTCTAAGAAGCAAAAGGTGAACTTCTTTGCGTTTTGGAACTTAGAGGGGACTGTTATGCACAGTTCAACTCTCTGTAACCACAGCTTTACCCTCTACACAGCCTCACATCTCTACAACATGTCAAAGGCCTCTGTGAGCACATGATGTTTTCTATCAAGTTGCATGCAGGAAGGAAGGTTACCCATCCAGATCCATCTCTGAGTATGACATGTTAAATTAATTTTTTATTTCTCTCTTTTTATTGTGAAATGGTTAGCAGAAGGGCTTCCAGGACAGAAAAGCAGAGTCCCTGTTTGGCTAAGAGAGTCCAGACCAGCATGACCTATGTGGTATTTTTGCAAATGTCAACAATTTAACAGATCCCAATAATTTCAAATATAGGGACACTGAATATAGGTTATGCTTGTGTTTGTGATAATTACTGAATCTGCCTCTTTTCTAAATTTTCTTTTTCTTGTGTCCAAAATAAAAGCAATGATATCTGTGCATCTTTTTTTGGAAAGCCACTGCTGAAAGGTGCCACATTAACACAGTATTGCAATAAACAAGCACAGCTCAGCCCACTGATAAACAGATCCCCACTTCAGTGGAGTAACTGCCATACAGATCCAAGCACAGACTTCAAAATCCTTGCCCTTCCTGCTTTTATTCCCTTTACAACATTTTCCAAGCATAATCTGGTGTTCTGGACCAGGCCTTGAACCATCAAAAAATTCATCCACTGAAAACACTCAAACCTCACATTGAATCCACAATATACCAGTACTGTGAAACCCTGGAGCATCTTCCTGCTCAGTCACATGATTTGGAGGACCTGCTATGTTCCACTGAGAAGCCATGGGATGCCCAGTGATTATCAGTGTGGAGCCTGAATTGTTCCTGAAGCATAAATCTGATTGCTCTGGAGTGACAGCCATAGGCTTTCCTGGCACACAGCGCTGGACTGTGTTTGAAGCTCACCATTTTGGTTCCCTAGCCTGTATCTCCAACAACAGCTGATCAAAAATAAGAAAATAACATTAAAGGCCTGGCTGGCATTTCTAACTCTTATGTAAAGGTATAATTGCACATATGTCCCCTATCACAGCACTTCATGAGGCTGGGAATTATGTACCACCATAATTCAATTCTAGGCAATGGTAGAATAAGGACCAGAATGTCAGAAAGAGAAATTGAGGGGTACATCTTAACACCAGAGAGTGCAGGCACACTAACCAGTGAGAGAGAGCTGAGGGATCTATGTGTGCTTCATTATGATCTGAGGTCATATTAATACTTTATGAAACTCCATTTAATTACAAAGACTACCCATTTTTGCTAACATTCCAAAGTTCATACCTGTGCCCAGGGTTTATTTTCATAGCCATATTGGTTTGATTAATGAGCAGTTCATCATCAACTGCTCAAATACTGCATTACACAACCACTGAAAAAGAATGTATTTGGATTTTTAAAATAGCTATTGCATGACACTCTGTTCCATCCAATACCAAATGATTAATGGGAAATCATACTTATGGCCAAGCTCAGCCAAAAAAAGGTTTTCAAAGTGCTGCAATGTGTTGCCCATCTCTGTGCGCTCCCATTGTAGTGCATTCCTGTGACAATGGAATGTTCTTGCCCTTGTACAGGTAATCAGAGGGGTGTGTATGTAGTTTGCTAAGCTACAACTGAATCATGAAATTTGTGATACCTTTTCTTCTGGGACCCTTCTGAAACCCATACATAATAACACTATAATTCTAGTGGTCTTGCCAATGACTCAGACAAATACCGGGTGTACCAGTCAGCAGTTCCTATTCCCAGATCCCTTACACCAACAATTCCAGCTGTGCTGTATGGATATCATTAAAAGATTTTCCCCTTGTGCTGAAATTTCTCCTGAATTGGCCACATTAATGTTCACAGCTGGGCTGATAAGATCTTAGTTTATCTCAAGGGGAACTATACTGATATTATTCAATCCAAAATGGGATTGTGTCAGCTCAGATTGCTACTTGATTCCAAGTGGTTCAGTTATTCTATCAAAACACAGCCTGACTGTCTTTCTGCTGGGAAGTAGAACCTTCTCAGACTTCTGGAAGCACACAGGTGAGTCTGTGCTCTGCTGACTTTTGTACCTCCTGAATACCCCTTTTTAGTCATCCATCAGTTCATGATGGTCAACAACATGAGGTATTAAAATGACTCTAACAATTTGGCCGAAAAGGCATACCTGCATGGCACTATATGGTGCTACACAGAGTTCATACACCAGATGTGGTAATAGCCAGTGCAGCACAAAGACCCAACCAAGTTAATCTGTTGAACTAATTAACTCAGGCCAAGCTTTACAACAAGATCAACTCCGGTCTGTCCATCTATATTTCACAGCAAAGCCTGTCCTGCAGAAACATGTCCCCACTTCCAAGAGGATGCCAGGCTTGAGGAGACAGTGCCAGATGCATGGCTTGTCTGAATCCCTGGGAGCCAACAGAGCGCATGTCCAAGGGGTTCCCAGAAAACTCCATGCACATTAGTGCCTGTACTCTTTTTTTGGGTCCAAGCTTGATGACTGAGTTCATGGTGATGAACTTAATCTTTTTGCACTCCAGGAATGGCATATACTTGCACCTGAGGAAAACATCCTGAAAATCCAAAGCTGATTTATTTTATGGTGTTGGGAACACATCCCGGGCTTATCACTGGTGGTAAGAGCAGTCCCTCTGGTCTCATGTACTGCAATTCAATAACCCATTATTAACAGTTGGAGGCAGTGATCTAGACCTTCTTATTTTTCACTTCTGAATGAAGCTAATTAGTTATGATAATTAGCAGAATTACAGATCTCCATTCCCCATTTGGGAGTACAATAGTCACAATCTTTTAACCACCTACTTTAGTCTCCATCCTGGCTTCCTGAGAAACGGAGACAAACACCTCAATTAGAATTTAAGTCCCGTGGGGCATAAAAGGCAGAGCAAAACAGTAATATAGCAAGGCAGATTGTTAGCATTTCTGTTCTTTCTCCATTACAGCTCTGTTACAGTGCTACAAACCAAGCAGCGGGCCCATTCAGGGCCCAACCCTGCAGACTCTGTGGTGTCATTTGCAGGGTCTGGCTCTAAGACAATAACAATTTCCGGTGAAAATCTAGTTCTGAATCCTCCCCAACCAGTGAAACAAAACCAGCTACTCTCAGATGCAAGAAAGGATAGCAAAGCTTCTGATTTTTATGGAGTGCTATGTCCTCTAAGAAGTCAAAACTTTCTTTTAAAACCTTAAAATCTAATTTCGCTCCCCAAAGTTATTAAACACTGACAGTGCCAGCCCTCTCACAATCCTCACCACATGCCAGCCTTCTTACCACATAAAGTGGTGCATCTGTAGTCCAATTCTAGCAATCCCCATTTCCAATGCAGTTTTCTGCTATAAAGCTCTCTTCCCACCAAAGCAGCCACAATGCTTTACACCTAAAATCATTTCATGTTATTATATCGAAACAGAATCTACCCAGAAAGACAAACCCCTTGTGTCAAGTGAGCACTTCTTTTACTAGCACCAAGGATATTCCACAGACAGCAAAACTCACTCTTCCAAATCTATTGTGTGTGTAGGCGGTGAGCAAACTTTCCAGCTCTTTAACTTTACATCCCACTGGTGTTCCACATACAATTTTGAAAAATGATGTTTAACAACAATGTATTCTTTGTGTCCAAAATTTCCCGTATTCTCTCCCTCTCCAAGGACATGTGAATGACAAGCAATATCTCTTGGTTCTCTGTAGTTTATTTTTTTCCTGCCTCTTTTGCTCTTGCCTGAGTGCAGGCTGTCCACCTCTGCGGGGATACAGTTATTTCCCACTAAAATCAATTCTAATATCATCAAGTTTTATTATAAATTGAGATAGCAAATGTGGAACAGGAGAAAATAAAAATTCACAACACAGGAAAAGGCCAAATCCTGCCACACCTAAGTCCCAGCAAACTCCTGTGAACTTGCACAGAGGAAAAAGACAAAAGGAATCACCCAAGTCCTGGTTAGGCTTTCAAAGTCTTGTAAAGCAAGCGAACGTTTGCTTCCTCCAAAAGGACAGTCAGTGTCCTCTGCTGTATGACCTCTTTGGTGGAGGAGTTAAACTCCCCAAATTGCAATTTCTAACACTCAAGTTTGGAAGGTCCTGGAGAGCTGAGGTACACACCAAACCCACAGATATTATCTGGAAAGTCAGTCCAGCTTTTTCTGGAAATTCCAGACTACAATTTTACCTGCAGCAGGCTCCTAATGGGCATCTTTCTGGACAGAAATTACATAGGTCATTACAGATGCTCACGTGAATTTGAGGAAAAAGTTTAGCTGAGGTAAGAGTACTTGCTCCCAGCATCAGGGCAAGTGAAGACCCTCATTCTGTTGTATGACATGAGAGAGACTGGGAAGCGGGAAATGACACTTTAAGGACAACAGGATTTGGTCAGTGTCTCCAAGTGTTTCAGATTTGCTTAGGCTGAGAAGCTAAAGCTGTAATTTAAGTTTAACAACACAGTGCATGTTCCTAGCAATGCCTGTCAACTCAAGAGATTTAGCAGTGCTTGTAGGTTTCAAATAAAAGTAGCTATTCCTCAGTGACACACAGCATCTACACCCCAGTCCTCTGAAACCCAGACACCATAAATGGGAAACAAATGACGCTACAGATGAAGCTGCAAAATATGTTGTTATTTAACAATGACTGTTCTGTATAATTAAGGGAGCACAATTACTTAAATATGCTTGTGATGTAAACAACCATGTAAATTGCATTTCTATCTACTTTGACTGTACCCACAGCATAATTAGAAGTAGCAATTTATTACTCAATGTAATAATTAGAAGTAATTAGCTACTAGAAGTAATTAGAAATAGTAATTCGTTTCTTAATGCAATGAGCTGCTTTTGCAGCATGTGTGTGTGTGTGTGCATGTATGTGTGCATGTGCACAAATACTTAGCAGTGGATAATTACTTCAAAACTGCATTTATTCAGGTTTTCTGATTCTGCCTTGTATGGAAATTATCTAAGGCATGGGGAAGATTGATCATAACTCTGTACTAAGTATCTCCAGACATTGTTCAAGAACCTAGTATCCTTCAGCCAATATATTGGTTTTTTTCTTTCTAAAGTCAAGTAGTGGATGGGTAACATGCATGAAAAAAAATATTAACAATAAGCAGATCCAAGATGATTTGCATTTTTTCTCTTGCTTACAACTTTTCATGGAATATCAGGTACAGGAGAAGCACATTGGAATGGAACGTATAGTTCACTAACAGTGACACATAATAATATTAGAAAAATTATAAAAGATCGGTATAGGCATAACTATATATGTTAGAATTTTCCCTGGCCTAATTAATGGGTAAGAGGAAAATAAGAAAACTACCCAAGAACTCTAGTGAATATGCATTTTGTTTTCTGCAGCCATGCAAAAGGGAATGGACAAGCTCTTTGTAGACAGCACCTCACTTCCTACCTCCAGATGATTGCAAACCTTAGGAGCATACAGCAAGGAGCAACAATCAGCTTTCCAGGAGGCAAAAGGAGGCCCCACAGTTATTTGCTAGGGACACCAGATGAAAGACAAACACTGTGTCAAGAGTAGGAAACATTGGGCCAGTCCCAGTCCAAGGAACAGTGAGACTAGAGAAGAAATAGTTACATTTTTCACAACCATTATTGATTTAGTATACTGCCTCCCTGAAAATATTTTGATCTCGTTAAGCGATACTTCAGAAAAAACATTTTGTCTATTGTCCAGGGTAGTCTGGGTTAGAACCATTCAAAACCCCTCCTCACTCTCCTACTTCCTTTGACATAAGGCTACCAGCAAAGGACCTGGACTGGGAAAGCTGCAGGAATCTGTAGTCACGGTCAGGCAGCAGAGTCTTCCCAGGGTCTCTACAGTCTGTTTGCAAACTGCACTACTGCCACCTAATCTGAATCCCTCCCATTTTCCTTCACCAAGCTGCTGGTGAACAATTGTATCTTGGTCAGAGATTCATCACATTTGCTTCTTTCTCAAACAATCCACGTTACCAAAAGCTTCCCAAGTCTGAGCTGTTCACTACTCTGTTGCTCCATCTCCATTTTTCACCCAACAAATCACCTTTTAAACACCTTTTAAACACAGAGCAGATTCTCTTGCTTCATTTCTCACTGGCCAAAGCCGGCTAATGTTATTGAAGATGCTGCTAGAAAAAGAACATTCTCACTGGCCCTAGTTTTCTACAGAAAATGCACCCAAGGCAGGTGATTATGATTTCTCTCCAAGAGCTTCATAACTTTGAAACCATGTAATACCCGTAAATGATCTTCAAACATATAAAATCAGATGGTGCCATAAAATGGTGAAGAAGTGTTCAACTGCAGGAATGCAGCTGCTTGGAATAACGTATCTTTAAGCCAAAGGGATCCCAGTAAGAACTCACAGTCACTTTCTCTGTTAAAACCACTTTCTTCCTCATCTCTTTGTGATGCAGCATTTTTCCAACAATTAATTTGTAGGGATTCACCCCCCATGCAACCTTTCTAACATGACTTGGCATTCATTCCAACACATCGCTTAATCCAGCTCTGTGAGTTGTGAAGTTAGGGAACCATTACAGTTGTGAAAGGTGAAAAGGATATCCACTAAATTAAAAAGAAAGGTAAACCCAAATCACATTTACATTTAAAATACAAATCTAAATTACCATAGCAGAACTGGAAATCCATTTCCTGATTGCCAAAACTTTGAATTCAGTCCAATGTTTGGGAATATGTGATAAAACAGTCATCTTGCCTGGAATTCCTGAAAGAAGAAAGAAAAGCGGTTAGAAGAGACTTCTTTACAATACTTTTTTCCTAACTCTAACCATGTTTCTTATTGCTGAGGTATGGTGCAACACAAGAAAAGAGAAGGGAGACTCCAGTGTTGTGTATTGATTTTGTCATGATCATTATTCTTTATTTTATTTAGTTATTGTATTTTCACTGCAGTTACTGACAACTACATAAAATTAACAACTCTGCCAAAGATGTCCCTGGTCAAAGAACTTCCCCGATCAGATATTCACTGAAAGATCATCCTGAACTGAAGTTGTGGGTATGGCTGTCACTGAAATGAAGATCTGGAATCTGCTGACAGATAACAGGTGTATAAGTGTATGGAAGAGACATTGTTCATATTCTAGTAGCACTGACAATTTCCAACGAGGATTATGGCACCATTATCATAAATGCAATATGAACAGGTTATTCTTCATTCCCTACACACAGAAATCCAGAAACCCAGAGTTAGGTTTGCTCTTGTTTTCACTGACCTTCTATACTCATGTCCTAAAGGATTCTCTTACAGTCCCACAAATTTCTGCAAAACCTCTTGCCTCCATGTGCTCTTGGTTGTGCTGTGCATCTGCAGTCAAGGTTATGTGTCCTTTAACATGGAGAAGGAAGGCACATGCCAGGAGAAATAATAACCATGTCACTTCCTCTTAGCTCTCGCTAAAGAGCTTTCAGTGGCAAAGCATGAATTTTATAGCCCCAGACAAGTGGAGACTATAGATAGTACAAGGCCACCTCTGCACTCTGCAGATGAAGGGTTACTCCAGATGCTTGAAAGTCTTCTAACATACCATCAGCATCCCTCAAGACTTATCTCAGTTGTAGCAACCTGACAGAGTTGCCTTCTGGATAATTTTTCCCTCTCCTAAATTTCATCTATTCCCAGCCCAGGGTTGTAAGATCACTCTAAAAGCAGTCTCAGCTAGATTTCAACTTTTAGGCCTTTTTTTTGGTCTAAAAAGAGCAAGAAATCTCATCCCTAGCTTGGCAATTTCTAGGTCTCAGGCTGCAGCCAATAAAGTGAAAGGAATGAAGAATACAACAGCGGTCAACCATTGTCCTCAGCTGCACACCTAAATAGGAATCTGAAACAGTGGCTTTAGTTTGTGTCACTGAGGCTGTCAATACCACAGACAGGACTTTTCTCTTTTCTTTTCTTTTCTTTTCTTTTCTTTTCTTTTCTTTTCTTTTCTTTTCTTTTCTTTTCTTTTCTTTT